>CAUYON010082500.1:0-50424 GCA_963573935.1 Arctocebus calabarensis
TAGTCCCAGCTACTAGGGAGGCTGAGGCAAGAGAATCGCTTAAGCCCAAGAGCTGGAGGTTGCTGTGAGCAGTGTGACGCCATGGCACTCTACCCAGGGCGATAAAGTGAGACTCTGTCTCTACAAAAAAAAAAAAAAAAACTGGAGTCAAATGCAAGAACAAAACAGGACGGACATCCACAGTGACATAGGAGCATAAATACATTAAACATTGCTGAGGACATGCGGAGAATTAAAATCATCCTGGGCCAAAACTCACCTTTATCCAGGAAAAGAATATGGAATAAGGACTAATTTTTCACTTCGGTTTATTAAATCTAAAGGACCATAAATGTTTAGGTTGTAGGAAAAGGCTGTAGTTCCTTACTATATTAAATGGAACATTTATATTTTAATTTGAATCTTTATGAATTTAATGCTGTTTTTCTCTAGACAAGCTTTAACATTAATAGCAAGGGTTCTTTTTCTTCTGGGCCCTGAATTGCTTCCTCTGGAATTTTAAATATGACATTTTACTTAACTTGCATTAATAGCAAGGGTTCTTTTTCTTCTGGGCCCTAAATTGCTTCCTTTGGAATTTTAAATATGACATTTTACTTAACTTGCATATAACTGTCATATGCCAGAGCAGTGATAGATTGAACCTTTCACCAAATTCAAGTATAATTAGCAAATCTCCTTTAAACTCTATAATGTCAAAAGGTAGACAGTTCCCCTCTAACGAAAGTGTCTCAGATTCATTGATCTGGATTCATACTTAATCTAACCCTAGAATTAACCTAATTCAAATTACTTCAAAATTCGGTTTTATCATATATGCAGTAATTGCAGTCCATTTTGGAGACATATTTGAATGTTTCAAAAGAAGGCAATATGATGAGTGGTCAAAATAAGAAGCACTGGGAAATTATGCCTGGTACTTCATCAATATTATTAAGTTCAAAACTTCCTAATACTCTTTCTGTAAATACTTGTGAATGCTTGAATGAATTAGAACATCTACAATTGGAAGACTGATTTGATTTGTCAATATTTTTAGATATTTAGGAACTACTAGGTAGGCAAGTAAAATACCACACGTGCTTCTCATCACAGACAACGTTTAAAAACTACACACTCCATGAAGTCTTTGGTTCAGAGTTCCAGGTTAGTGCTTACATGTTCCAATAGCCAATATACCAGAGTCCTGTTAAATTCCTAATGAAAAGAAATGTTTTCTGTCTCTAGAGAACAACCCCAAACAAACGGTCGAGTCGAAGCCGCCGTCCGTGATGGGCTGTCTGTGCGTCATCCTATGCACTGGTTTGCATTGTACACCTTATGGCTCTTTGAAATTGCATATTATAAAATTTAATTGAATTAATCACAAATATAAGTTAGAAAATAAAGTGCTGAAAAAATAAAAATGACATGTGGGTTAAATTTGGAGAATCTCTGATAGGTGATTATTTAAAATATTTATAGGGGTTGAGATAAGAACGATTTGAATTCCCAAATGACAAAAGAGGCGAAGATCCCAGATGGACATTTCAAAAATAAATGTTAAGGTCAAAGTTTGAACAATATATTCAATTTTATTAAAAACAAAAACATTCAAAGGAAACCTGTGAAATTCCAGATTGTTAAGCATCATGTTGCAAAATACACAAGAATTGTATGCGCACTAACAGTGCTATAAAACTGGAACTTCCATCTCTTGTTGATAGAGTGTTTTACTTTTCCTGAGAAAATTATGGAAAAAAACAATCTTAGCAATAGTGTAGATATTAGTCCATAGTAGTATACAACGATTCTCCTATTTTCAGTTAAGTGTGGCCACAATAATGTGAGCGAATGCCCGTGGTGTTCTGCAGTAGCCTGGGCCTGGTCTGTGGTCCTGACACAGGCTGGGGTTTGACTGAACGAGGCTGAGTTTGCAACTCAGGTGGCCTTGCTGTGCACGGGAGCTCTGACGAGATCGGCTGACCGTGGCTGCAGCAGTGTGGTTTTGTTTCTGTGTCTCTCACCTTTTTGACTGGGACCAATGATCTAGTGCATATAATAAATAAATTCTCAGGCAAAAATGCCAGAGAACAAGAGGGGCCCTGCAAGCCCACGAGCCTTACTCTGTTGCTTAAGGAAAGTCATATGGTGAAAACTAAAGTCAAAGATAAAGAAAGAGAATGCTCCCTCTCTCGTGGAAGAATTGAGAAGTCACAAGACAAAACATGCCTGTAGGGAGGAGTGAGGGATTGAGGACGTTAAACTCAATTTCCAGGTCCTCATTCCTCTACGGTGGAGCTTGCTTCATGGCGGCTGTAATATATTTCATTCCTCAGCCAGCTAGTGAAGGCCAATTTATGTTGCTTTCAACCTTCCAATATTAAATAAATGCTGCAAAGAATGTCTTTATATGAAGGCCATTTTTTATTTTTTGTACTTTGGTAAAAGTTCCTGGAAATTTGCTCTGAGGGTATCCTGGCCCACTTGTGTGGCTCTGAAGCAGAGTTTTTCAACCTTTTTTTGTCTCATGGCACACTTGAACCTACAGATAAACATCCACGGCACTCTTTAATTATGTGAAAAAAAGAATATACTTACTGTACTTTGAACATCTTCTGAAAATAATTTAATTAATGATCTTTAAAATTTTCACAGCATCCCTGAGATTGTCTCCCAGAACACCAGTGAGCCGCAGCACACGGGTTGAAAATCGATGCCCGGAAGGACCTCCTGAGGCTGGGAACTGTGAGGAAGGGATGGGTGTTCGGCTCATGGTTCAGCATCTTGTTCTGATAAGGGCCCTAAGATGCTTCCACTCCTAGTGGGGCGAGGGGAGAGGGCTTTCAGGTTCATTTTCAATAGCCAACTCCAGCAGTGGCTAATACAGTGAGAACACACCATGGGAGGACAGCGCCAGGCCATCCCGAGTGAACCACTCCCATGACGTGACCCAAACACTGTCCCCGGGGTCCCACCTCCACAACTGCGGGTCTCATTCCAACAAGACATTTGGAAGGGCAAATGTCCAAATTATGGGAAAGGGTAAAATCACTTTCACTTCTAACATTATAAAGTTTCCTAGTTAAGAAGTAGAGCATTTTGAATGTCCATCAGGAGCATGTCATACTAAACAGTTTCACTAAAGTTTTGTCAAAAAATTTTCAATGTTTTCAAATATTTCTACATATCATGAGGTTTTACTATTATTTATGTACCTAAATTGATTTTGGCTTATTGTGAGCAAGTTTGAGAATTGTAAAGATATAAGTTTAAATCTATTTATATTTTAGTTTCTTTTATTATAAGTTCATAAGTTTTGCCTATATTGTTCTTTTTTTTTTTTTTGCGGTTTTTGGCCGGGGCTGGGTTTGAACCCACCACCAGTTCTCCTCTCTGTCCTACTTATAGATGCTCTTTTTGGGGTTCATTCTCTTTCTCCACATTGCAAAATGGAAATTCCTTTATTGCTCTCAGAATTTCTTGACTGCTCTTGCTAGTAATTTCTCATTTAACCTAATGATCAACTTGATTAATGTCAGGAAGAAATTAAAAAACAAAACACAGATCTTGACAATGTGTCAGAAGAAGATTACATTTATAAGTGATGATCTTTGGCATATTGAATCTTTATATATGAGGAAATATCATGTTTTTAAAATTTGTTTAAATATCCTTTTCTATCTTTTAGGAGCATGTAATAATTTTCCTAATGTTTTACACACTTTTTAAAGTATGAGCGTAGGGCTTTTGACTTATGTTGTTTTCCTTATTGTAAATTTCTTTATTATAAATAAAATATTCATTTTTTAATTGGTTATTTGGAGATTATTGCTTACTAATATCAAATGGTTTTAGATATGTTTAAATACAAAAAAAAATCCCCTAAACATACAGTTAAATGAATATCATTAATTTAAAACCACAGAAATATGAGAACAACCCATTGTAATTAGTTTCTAGTAAAGAAATGAAACATTAGCAGCAAAGCAGAGGAGCAGGCCCCGATCCCTTCAGGAGAGCAGTACCTCGTAGGATCCTGGCCGGTAACACCACGGATTTCTCTCATCTTATTTGTCTTGTCATTTTAATGGAATTTTATAGTATGCTGTCTTGTCTTTTTTTTTTTTTGTCTGTGTTAATATAGTCTGCTAAGAGGAAAAGTGTGTGTGTGTGTGTGTGTGTATCCAGTTTTGGATATTATGAATATAGTTATAGATCTCATTGTAAACATGTATCTATTTCCTAATTCTTCTCTTTTCTTCTCTTTCTTTCTTTCTTTCTTTTTTTTTCTTTGTTTTTTTTTTTTTTGTTTTTTGAGACAGAGACTCAAGCTGTCACCCTGAATAAAATGCCATGGCATCATAGCTCACAGCAAACTCCAATTTGGGCTCAAGTGATCCTCTTGCCTCAGTTTTTCTACTTTTAGTAGAGACGGGGGTCTTGCTTTTTGCTCAGGCTGTTCTTGAACTTGTGAGCTCATGCAGTCCACCCGCCTCGGCCTCCCGGAGTGCTAGGATTACAGGCGTGAGCCACCGCTCCTGGGCGCACATGAATCTATTTCTGATGGTCGTATACCCAGGAGCAGAAGGACTAATTTAGGTGATGCACGTTTCAGCTATTTGCAGTATGCAAAATGTCGTGGAGATTCAAGATACAATCATTCTTACATACTTTTTGGTAAAATCTAAAAATCTAAGAATTAACACAAAAACGTCCTACTTAGACCTTTATCTTATCCATGAAAGACTCTTCCAAAGTTGTTTACTCTCAATGGTTCCTTAGGCATATTTGCAAAGGATGAGCCAGAACATCTCCTGTGACAATTTCAGTGATTCTTAAATTGATACCATGGTTATTTAGACAATTAAATATTTCTGCACAAACAAAATTTCATCGTAATATGCAAATAAATATGTAGCATTTCTCATATTTTGTAGTTGCAACTGTATTTCTAATCAAAATGTAATTCTATAATCTATGACAAAAAGCAGTTGCAAACATAACAAAAATTACTATTAAGCAAAATATAAAACTGAGGGGTAAGAAACAAAAAAAATAGCACAAATGGGATATTTAGTAAAATCAGAGTTTGAACAAAAAAAGATTAACAACTGTATAAAAATATGCAAAAAAACATAATTTGAATTAAAATGAGAATGAAATATTGCAGTTGTTTTATCACATTGTCAAAAGTTCAACATGTTCAATCACACAGTGTTCCAAAGATGTGGAAAGAATCTCATTAGCTTCCCAGGCTAGAAGGATAAATTCCTCTGTCTGCAGAGTAACTTGGCAATATTCACCAAAATACACCATCACCATGCCCTTTGATCCAGCAGTGTTAGGTCTAGTTTTCAACATGTAATATAATATAAAAAAAATGTCAAATGTTCTTCACTGCTACGGTGTTGTAATACCAAAAGACTACAAAAATATATTGTAAGGCCAGCCAGGTTTGCTGCAGCATAGCTTATTAGGATAAAAACCAGAAACAAATTAAATGGATCAAAGCTATGTTTATTTAAGTGCCTACTATGTGACAGCAAAAATATAAAAGTAACAAAACATAAAAATATACTCTGCAGTAAGGGATTTGTTGTTATATTTACACAAATAAATATTATGTAACCTCTAAATATCAAGATAAATCTTTACAGCTAATATAAAAATTTTCTAAATATATCCTTAAAGAAAGTAAGTTGCAAGTGGGTGCAGTGGCTCACACCTATAATCCTAGCACTCTGGGAGGCCAAGGCAGGCGGATTGCTTGAGTTCAGGAATTTGAGACCTGAACAAAAACAAGACCCTGTCTCTACCAAAAATAGAAAAACTAGCCAGTTGTGGCACCGATAGTCCCAGCTACTTGGAGGCTGAGGCAAGAGAATCCCCTGAGCTGAAGAGTTTGAGGTTGCTGTGAGCAATGATGCCACCGCACTCAACCCCAGGGCATGTGAGTGATACTCTGTCTCAAAACAAACAAACAAAAAAGAGTTGTAAAACAATGCATAACATATAGCATTTATTTTTACATGTGTTTCATTCATATATATGTACTTGTATATATGTGAGTATATAAATGTATACACATAAACTTATATACATGTATAACACACAAGAAAACATCAAGGATGGTTATGTAAGAGAGGAAAGATTTAAGGGTGTGAGGTGAAATAATGACATTTTTGTGAATATTTTCTTTCTTTCCTTCTTTTTTTTTTTTTTTTTGAGACTCAAGTTTTTGCCCTGGGTAGAGTGCTATGGTGTTACAGCTCACAGCAACCTCAAAATCCTTTGTTTAAGCAATTCTCTTGCCTCAGCCTCCCAAGTAGCTGGGACTAAAGGCACCCACCACAACACCCGGCTATTTTTTTTTTTGTTGTTGTTGTTGCAATTGTCATTGTTGTTTAGCTGGCCCCAGGCTGGATTCAAACATATCAACCTGGGTACATGTGACCAGTGCCCTACCCACTGAGGTATGGGCACTGCCCTGTAAATATTTTCAATATCTGAATTTTATTATATATTTTATTTGTTTTAAAAATAAAATATTTACCTGTAGTCCCAGCTATTCAGGAGGCTGAGGCAAGAGAATTGCTTGACCAAGAGTTTGAGGTTGCTGTGAGCTGTGACACCACAACACTCTTCCAAGGGTGACAAAGTGAGACTTTGTTTCCAAAAAAAATTACAATGGGCATTTTTATCACATCAGTTTTGACTAAATCCCCAAGAAAGGAGGCCAAATTCTCTTGTATTCCAAAATTAAAGTGTTACACAACAGTAATAAAACCTGCAAAAGAAGTAACGAAGCCAAGACCTGCTTTTATAACCTGTCTCTAGACAAGAGAGTTGCCTATGAGGAAAATGTTTCCGTTAAAGGCACTGCAAATGTGTGGGAGGGGGAGAACATGTCAGGGTTCAACAGTGTGGCTTAGATTCTTTTCCCTTTGCAAGACACTGCAGGATAACTTCTGACACATCAAAATGTACAGTCAAAAGGCCAGACTTCATTACTTGATCCTCACGCTCTGATGAGTAAGGAGAGGTAAGCGTGTTCATGGTCAGCATGTGTTGGAGTAAACACCGTGTTTCCTGTGTTCAAGCGTGTGCCATGTAAAGTGCACTATAAGATTTATCCTGTGGTCTTCTTGCCTGGAGGTGAAGCAGGACCTCAGGAAAAAGTCCAGATGGACTTACATCAAATGCCCACCATACAGGGCTCTGTGTAAGGAACTCCCATGGGTGATGATCACCCAGGATTGACAGACCTTGCCAGTGTTGAGTGTGGGGGGCATTCAGAACCACATTCTGAACACCTAACACTTGAACAGCAGCGGGTGCAGGGCTCAACCCTGGAATCTCAGCACCCCGGGAGGCTGAGGCAGGTGGATAGTTTGAGCTCACAAGTTTGAGACCAGCTTGAGCAAAAAGTGAGACCCCATCTCTACTAAAAATGGAAAAACTGAGGCAAGAGGATCACTTGAGCCCAAGAGGTGGAAGTTGTTGTGAGCTATGAAGCCACGACACTCTACCCAGAGTGACAACCCAGACTCTGCTCAAACAAACAAACAAACAAACAAACAAAAACTTGATATAGCATTATGTTAAAACACTTGATAATGTAATAATATATGCACCCAGGTGAACACCACTAGGAAGTTTTTGTCATTCTCTAAAGTTCTTTCACTGCCCTTGGCAATCAATCCTTTCCATATTTGACCCTAAGCTGCCAAAGATAAGTTTTCTCTAACCATAGATTGTTTCTTCCTATTCTAAATCTTTGTGTCATGGAAGACAGCTTGATTCTTAATCGACAGAAGGCAGGGATTGTGCAGTCACCATCCCATAGGCCCCAGAGTAGCTTGGAGAGGACCATTAGTCCGCCAGGCTCCATTGGCCAGTGGACAGTAGATGTGTGTGCTTCACTCAGACTCAGGGACTGGAGGGCTGTGACCTACATCTCAGTCAAGTGATGTGACTGGGAATGACACCTTTGTCCAACTAATTTCATGAAGGATATGAGCTGGACTTTTACATTTATCTGTTGTCTTTCCCTGCTTTGGGCATCACATAAAATTGACTTTTAAAATGACTAAGAACGTTTTTCCTTTTCCTTTATTTTTGGAAGAGATTGTGAGATGGTATGGAATTGGTGCTAATTATTCTTTAAATGTTTGATGGAATTTGCCTGTGAAACCATCTGGTGTGGAGATTTCTTTTCTCATATTTTAAATTAAAAAGTCAGCTTCCTGAATAGTTATGGTGCTATTGAAGTTACATATTTTAAATGGAGTGAACTGAGGTAATTTGTGCTTTTCCAGTGATTGGTCTATGACATGGAAGTTGTCAGATGTGTGAGGATATTTTTGGCAGCACCTTCTCACTTTCTAGCTGTGTGTAGGGTCTGTAGTGGTGTCTCCCATTTCATTGATTTTCTTTTCTTTTCTTTTTTAAAATAAGATCATAGCTGTATATATTAATGCAATTGTGGGGTACAATGTGCTGGTTTTATATTCAATCTGAACTATTTTCATCAAACTGATTAACATAGCCTTCCTGGCATTTTTCTCAGTTATTCTACATTTAGTAAATTCCACATGTACCCTTCTAAGATGCATTGTAGGTGTGGACCCACCAATCACCCTCCCTCCACTCATCCTCCCCCTCCCCCTCCTCCCTATCCCCTTTCCCCATAGTCTTTTCATTGATTTTCTTTATTGCCTTATATTTTTCTATTCCATTGATTTCTATATTTTCTTCCATTTGCTTTTATTTGTATGTTGCTCCTTTTCTAGGCTATCAAGTGGCCTAAATTTCCATTTGACACTTGCTTTTCTTCTAACGTAAGAATTTCATGCTATACATTTTCCACTGAAGATTACTTTGCTGTCTCCAACAAATGTTAATGTGTTATATTTTCTTTTTCATTCACTTCTTTGTATTTTTAAACTTTCCTGGACACTTCCTCTTTTCCTCTTTTGTGTTCTGTTGCTTTCTGATACTGAAGTACTTCAATTCCTTTTGCTTTTTTCTGTGTAATTTCTACTGGCAATTTTTGTATTTACTTTGTGGATTACAGATAATAATTTATAGCTAACAGTTCATTTTAAACTGGTAAGTTAAATTTAAACATATATAAAACGTCTATACTGTAACTTTCCACTATATTTGTTATTAAAAGTTATGTCTATTTATACTATGTACCTTTTAAAATAACAGGTTTTTTTAAAAAAAATTCTGTCTTTTAACTTTATAGTGATTAAAAGGGATTTACCTATGACCCTTACATTAACATGGTATTTTGTATTTTTCTATGTATTTGTATTTCATACTTTTTTCATTATGATATTTCTATTTAATGTCTTTCCATTCTTAACTCTATTCAGAAGTTCTTGTAAAGCAAATCCAGCAGTGAATTCCCTTAGCCTTTGTCTGGGGAGGTTTTTGCCTCTTCATTTATGATGGACAGTTTTACAGGTACAATGCTTTTAGCTGACAGGCTTCTGTGTGAATGGTTGTGTATGTGAGCTCTTTTTTAGCACTTCTGTATTATATATCTTTTATCTCCCTCTGATCGGCACTGTTTCTGTTGGAAAATCCGCTAGTGTTATGAAGGTTCCCATATATATATTCCCTTTTTTAAGTTTTGCTTTTAAAATTCTCTCTCTGTCCTTGACTCTTGACAAATTAATCACAATATTTCTCAATGTAGATATATCTGTTCTGTGTTATTTAGTACGTTATGAGCTTCTCAGATCTTCCCAGTCTGGCCAACTTTCAGCCATTAGGGTTTAAAAATCATATTTCTGGTCCTTTCTCCTCAAAGTGTGAATTTTTTTTTGTATGATACTGACTCACAATACCCTTACAATGGCTCTACTCTTCTCTACCCTGTGTCTTTTTTTAATGAATTATTGCAAATGACCTGGTCTTCAAGTTTGCCGAGATTCTTTTCTGCTTTATCTAACCTTCCATTAAATCCTTCTCATGAATTTTTTAATTCAGTTATTGTGCTCTTCAGCTTCAATTTAAGAATTTGTTGAATTATTAAGAATCGATTGAAATTCTTCCCACTCTGCTTATGTGTTGGTCTCCTGACATCATGCACATCGTTGGGACAGCTGTTCTTAATTCTCCTTCACATAAATTATATGACTCCATTGCATTAGGGCTTCGTTCTGATGATGTGTTGTGGTTTGTTAGTGTTTGCTTGTCTGGAACATGTTTCCCTGATTCTTCATTTTCATTGATGCTCTGTGCTGGTGGTAGCATATTAGGTGACCTGGGCATTGATCCCCAATGGTAAGGACTGGTCTCATACAGGAGAGGGGCAGCCAGCTCGAGCAGACATTCCAGAAACCTGTGCTGTGACCCAGGAGGAACCAGACAACTGTGGTTTTGTCCTCTTTCTCTTTGCTGAGCCAACCTGGGGCTGTAGCATCTTCCAGCTTATACTTCCCCTTTTCTTCTTCCTAGGCAGCTAACCCTGCCAGACCTTTCAGAGCACAGGGTTGTCAGGACCTTAAGGCAGGCCGTGGGGACATCATTGGGGTATTGCTCATGTACAGCGACTCTTCTTCTCAGAGGAAGCTGAGAACTGCGGTTTTTGTCCTGGTCAATCCTGGTTGAGTACAGGTGTAGGTGTCTGAGCTGACTGTACCAGGCACATCAGACCTTCAGGACTGGCAGGACAGAGGTCAGTTCTTATCTCTTGGACAAGTTGGGGCACTGGACATAGGAACGCCTTTTCTTCCTCTGGGAGAAGCTGGAAACCAGGCGTTCTCTTCCTGGTACAGTGTCAGGCTGGCAATTCCGATGACAGTCAGTCTGTTTTCACATTGACCTGAGGTGTATGGGTCTTTCAATTTAATTCTAGATTTATCATAAAGGGAACTTGTCCATGAATTCTTGGTAAGTCATTATGTTCATGGTGGTAAAGAATGTCCAGGGCTCCCTTTTCCACCACATTGCTAAGGTTCACTCTTATGGTTTATTTTAATGCAATTGTTGGTAGGTTTGGGTTTAAATATGCCATTTTATATTATTTTCTATTTGTTCTCATTGTTATTTGTTTTCCTCCCTTTATATTTCTTCTAAACCCATGTTGGCCATTGTAACATTTTTACAAATTAATTTTGATTTATTCATTTTGATCTATAGTATTTCATGAATCTTTATTTTATATTTGCTAATTTTTATATTTTAATAATACTCTTGGTGTTATATTATGTACAGAAAACACATCTCAGTCTACTGAATTCAAACTGTAACAGTTTAGATGAAATGTGCAAATCTTACCTTCCCGAGGTACCTTTATCCTGCTCCACCTGCACACAAACCATCTCAGATATTCCCCGCATACATGGAAATTTACATTTGGTACCTGTAAACGTTGCTTCCGCTCTCAGACACGAGCTCACACGGCGAGGACCATCTCTGATCGCTCCCCACACTCCACTGGTTTCATTTTTCTTTCTTCCTTTCTGTCAATCCTTGATTCCTGCTTTTATTCTTTCTTTCCTGTTTGGAGAACTTGCTTCACTCATTCATTTAGGATTGATCAGCTTATAAAACATGTTTTATGTGTTTCTTTTATTTGAAAATGTCCTGTTTTTAAAATAATTATTTGTGTATTTTTCTTGATTATAAGTTTCTCATTTTTTTCCTCTCAGCACTTACAAAACACCCTGCTTCTTTCTGCCCTCAGCAGATTTTTGTGAGAAATTCTGTTCCACTTGAATTATTTTTTCTCTATGTTTTGGTATTTTTTTTTCAAGCTGTTTTCCAGCTGGGCCTCAGAAAATAGTACTCCAAAACAAAGATTTCAGAAGAAACCTTAGATTATTCTTGGTCTTTTCAAAAATTTGACTGTGATGTGTTTTAACTTGTATTTATTTCAAGTTATTCTGTTCTGTTTTCCTCAACTTTTAAGTCTATAGCTTTATTATTTTTCTCAAATTTGAGAAAAGTTCAGCTATTATTCCTTAAAATACTATTTTAAGCCCAATCTCTTTCTCTTATCTTTTCAAAATCCAACAACACTAATGTTAAGTCTTTTTTTATATTATCAAATGGTCCTGAGCCTCTCATCCTTTTTTGTTCAATATATTTTATCCACTCTTCACAGTATGTAATTTCACCGCTCTGACTCAATTTCACTAATTCTTTTATTGTATCTTTTACTCTGCTGCTAAATCTATTAATTGCCTTCTTAAAGTTCGGTCATTGTAACTTTGAGTCTAAAAAAATTCCACTTGTATGTTCTTTATAACTTGTTATTATTAGTTTTTTTGCTCAGATAGTCTACCTTTATGTTTTAAGGCTATTCATAATTGCTTATTGGCTAATTTTAAGTCTTGGTCAGATGTCCTCACGTTGTCTTGGTAGCTCTTGATCAGCTTTTCTGTTTGAAATTGAGAGCACGTGAAAAGATATTCAACCCCACCAGCCACTGGGTAATACAGACCAAGAGCACAGGTCTGTTATGTAACCTAAAATTTAAAAAAAAAAAATTGTGACAACAGCAAATGCCAGCAACAATACAGAAAAATGACCTCTCTTGCATGGCTGGTGGGAATGCTAGATGTAATATACACTTGGAAAAAATAGCTTGGCAGTTTTGCTAAAAATAAAGTTGAAAAACCAATCGTATATTCATCATATGGCCCAGAAATCACTCCCAGCCATTTTATCCCTGAGAAAGAAAAGTGCACAGAGCATGTTTGCAGCAAGTCTATTTGTAAGCTGAAACCTAGAAACAGCAGAAACGGCTCTTGATAGGTGAGGGATTAAACGGCCTGTCAGAGCAGGTTAGTCTGCTCAGCACTGAAATGAATGAACTGTTGACACGTGAAACAACTCCGATGAATCTCAGGGGTGTTCTTCTGAGTGAAGAAGCCCATTCCCAGAGTCACATGCAGTTTGATTCCGTTTATAAAAGATTGTCTAAGTGACAAAATTGTATTCAGGGTCTGAGGATAGTATGTTTAGTTTCCTAGGTAGCTGAAACAAAGGGCCACACACCAGGAGATTCAAAACAACTATTTACTCTCTCAGGATTGATTCTGGAGCTGGATTTTGGAATCTCAGTGTTGGCCATGTGCCTCTGGGGGTGCCGAGAATCTGCTCCAGGCACCCCCCCTGGGAACCCCCTGGCTGTGGCCACAAACTCCAGTTTCTGCTCCCATCTCTGTTGTGAGGACACCAGGAATTGGATTGCCGTCCAACCCTAAATCTAGTATGATTCCTTCTCAAGATCCTTAGCTAATTATATCTCTGCAAAATCCATATTTCCAAATAAGGTCACATCTTGAGGTTCTGGGTGAAAATAAATTCTCTTCTACTGACTACAGATGGTGAGAAGGGATGAAGTGATTGTGACTATAATCAGTTAGAAGAAAGCAGATTTTTATGGTGATGAAATAGCTTTGTATCTTGATGTAGTGAAAGTTAGATGATAAAATGGCATAAAACTATAAATACATAATTTTCTGGTTTTGATATTCTGTTATAATTATGGAAGATGTGAACATTGGGAAAAAGGCTAAGGGTATGAGGGACCCGTCCATTGATGTGTAACTTCTGTGACTTTACTATTCTATAAAAACAGAATTTACAGGGGTGAGCGGCTGGGTGGCCCAGGGGCTGCTGCGGGAGGCAGGGGTGCAGCCGAGCGGCTGCAGGGGTGGGTTAGGAAAAAAAAAACAAGAGGTTGTCAAAGAGGTCTGATAATGTTCTTACAGATGACAGCTACTTTTCCCTTATTATGTCTTAATTACATGACTTGTTTTCTTTTGTTTCTGATACAAAACAAGATGATTTCTACCCTTTTTTTGTCCCTATAATTTTTTTTATTAAAACACAAAGCAATGGGCAGTGAAAACATCCTGATGTTTTACTTTTTGGTGGGAATGGGGGGATCATGCAAGGGAAAGGGACAGAGGGGGACAGCTGGGAAGGACAGGAGCTCTATCCACCCCTAAGGCTTCCCGGGCCAGCCAGGTTGAAGGCCCCTGGATGACATCTCATTTTGCCTCTGTAAAAGCCTCTGTCCCTTAAAGAGAGGAAAAAACGTTCATTATTGCTGAAGTGTCTGATGAATCATGTGACCTGTACATTGTTTCTATTGCTAAGAAGGCTTTAAGAATGAGATTTGGTAATTGTCTTACTGAATGCTCCTGAATTGACTATCAGATGTGGAGTGTCATTTTCTGTATAAAAATGCTAAATTAAGGACCAAATTAATTGTTAAGTATCCTGTTGCATCTTATACAGTTAAAACTCTTTCCTACCCTCAAATTAATTTAGGTACATTTAATTGATTTATTTGAAAAAATTGAATGATAAAATGATGAAGTATTTTTAAAAGCAAAAACTTTTAAAGGTAGAAGGGGAATACACATATACAACTCTGTAATTGTAGAAATCTTTTACAAAATGGCTAAACTGTGGTCCAGGTAAAACCACAGCACTGAAACTGTAAACACTCATGTTCACACACACATCTTCAATTCTACATTTGTCTTTCAAAGTGTTTTAAATATGATATTGCTAAGATAATTATTTAAAACCATTTCTCTACCCAAACTGTTTACATTTCTTTATGGTTTAAAACATGTGATGGTTGTATTAGGGTAACTTACTGGCAGGTGTCTGTTCTATGAGAAATGAGATGCCTCTTTTTCTGTTCACGCAGACTTAACACAAAAATATGTTACCCATGAGAATTTAGAGCTGATTAGGATTGACACTTCTTTTCAGAGGAAAGCTCCATATGTGGAATCACAATCTCATAAGGGAAATAAAACTGTAACAGATCAGGACTAGGAAGAAAGACAAGAACAATCACAACTCTTCTGATGGTCATTTGTAAGAGAGCTGATGCCATATTCTAATCATTAGACTTCAGTTTTTTATTTAGTCAGAAGTGCGCCATGAATTATAATTTTGAGCTATCATTCTTAATATCAATTATAGCAGGCTTAAAATAAATTTTTTACTCTATCTGAGCCAAAAGGCTGAGAAGTGATTTACTCTTAAATGATAATTTTCCCCACTTAGTATCACAAAATATATTGTTACAATATCAAGAATTGTACCCTACATTTATCTAATGTCTTCAATGTCAAAATGGCAAAAGATATTTTACAGATTAAACTAGAATTCATTACACATTTAAAAGTGGATGTAATTCATCACAAACTGATCTCAAAGTACTTAACGATTTTGCAAAATCAGATCAAGTTAAAATGGTTCAGGTAAAATAATTAAATAAGGCAATGTGTTAACATTTTTATGAATAAATAGTGAATCAACTGTAAGAACGATTAGATTAAACTATTTCCAGATTTCAGGATGCTATTCACAATTCAGCTGTGGTTCAGCGCAGGTATCCTGCAAACTTACTAACCTCTGCATAGAGTGACTGTGAAGGTGAATGGTAATTAGTTAGAAAGGATTCTCACAGTCTGGACCCTCCTTTGCAATCTTTTCCTTTGTTATGCAAAAATTTAAAGTAGCAGAGAAAGTTAATTTAAAAGGTGTGTTAAGATTCCTATGTGTTTGTTGTGTCAGCTGCTTCTGGCCTTAGCTGCAGAATCCGGGAAGGGGTTAAGGCCAGCTGTGCCTGCTTCGTCTTCTTGCCCCATCCCTCCTGTCCCCGACGACAGCCTTGCTCCTACCCCCGCCCCAAACCGCTCTCTCACGCCCCCATCAGGAGACTTGCAGCTCTCTCAACGCTTTCCTCAAGGGTAGTAAGGCCTCACCTCCAGGCAGGTGGCTCCAATATTGGTGAATATTCATTATTTCTCCTTCAGGTAAAAAGATATTTGGGGCACAATAAAGGGAAAAAATAAATGCAAAGCAACAAAGAAACAAGGTCAAACTGGTTATTGTTAAGCATGTTCACGGCAGAAATTCTTTAAGGGGTTACGTACGTAAAGCAGTTTGCGTATAGCTTGGCCCCTTGACAGAGGATGGTAAAATGCAACAAATTTTAGTTTAGACTTTATTATAATAAATGGGTGTATTTTCTTACAGTTTTCCCTCTGTGAAAAATATTATTGTAAATGATTGTAATTATACTCCACTAGCAATTTATAGCCTGATAAAATAATATACTCTAAACAATCTATAACAATTCTCCAGAGAACTATAGATGAATTTATTAAAAGGTTGGTTCATAATTGTCCATGTAATCAGTTCACCTCAGTTTACATTTATCTATGCTTCCTGTAGGTAATTTTAGACCTAAGAGGCTCTTTCTTAAATGAAACATTTTTTAAAGTTCTCTTTCTATTGTTGATCAGGGATCCCCTATTATTTTCAGTATCCTCGGGAAAGAATTAAGTGGCCAGTAGAAACAAAATAAACAGAGGTTACAGAAGGAATAAATATATTAATTCTTAACAAAATCCATGAACCACAGTCATGACTTGAATGTTTAAATTAGGAATATGTTTTCCATGGACATGGGCTTCCTACCCCCTGCAGTAGAAGGACACAAGATTGAGTGTGTGACTGTTTATGTTCATTTTTCTAGTTTTTTAAAAGCTGAGTAACATCATGTAGACATGATAAATTGATGGCATGAAGGTACAACTTCTGAAAAGGCAGCTTCCCCTCAGAGCCATGTGCTCCCAGGGCCTGGCATAAAGTCCCTCTGGCAGCCTGGTACCCTCCCCGGTCATTCTGGGGACGAATGTGTAAAGTGCTCTCCTTACTCAACATTGCAAAACATGTCATTAATTAAGAAATGACAATATTCACTAAATAGAATAATCATTTAAATAAAAATTTTAAATCTTGTCACTTAAAATACTAAAAGACAAGAATTTAACATTTTGTTGCTTTACTTCTTTAATACAAGAGGATTAGTTAAGGCGCCTGTGTTTACAAAACATGGTTAGTTGTTTCAGATTCTTCTTGACTCTGGGCAGTGAGGCAATATTTTTGTGTGTAGGTTTCTAAATTAAGTTAACGTACTTCTGTTGCATACAGATTATTAAGAGATCCTGGGGGCGAGAGCCAAATGTCCGGGTTCCAACCTACTTGACTATTGATCTGTCCATCCATCAATCGGTCTGTTTATGTGCTTATTTATATTGTAAGCTTATAGTTAAAATAGAACTGCTGTTAGTTGCAATAAATAACCAATCAACAAGATACACAGTGGTAGTTCAGCACAGAGATCAGACAACTACAGATAATAGTCATGATAATAAAGAAAGAAGAGATTTAATTTCCCACAATAAATGCACTCATAATTTGCTCATGCATCGGGATAGCTGCTGAATTTCTGGCTTTGGTTCTTTTACTGGATGAAGCAGAAGTCAATGGAGTGTGTCAGACAGAGCGTGTGATTCGATTGGGAGAAGCCAGTGAATGCCACAAAGGTCTTGGACCTCTCAGGCCTCATAAAGGGGCATTACCTAATGTCGTGGAGAAAGTTCTCAATGTAAAAGTACCATTTTTTAAAATAAAAAAGCCACAATTTAAATAAATAAAATTAAAGTGCCAAATATCCTACCTAATTTATTAATTAATGAGGAATGAGTAAGATGCTATGAAAGCTTCAGAGTATTTGAGAAACTAGGCATTTATTGATAATTTTAAGATCACTGACTTAGATGCAAATCTGAGTAATACCCTATAAAGTTATGTAACCAGTGGAGTTAATGCTTCTGAAAAGAAAGTAATTGCATCTCTACCTGACAAAAATCTTCAAGTTAATCATAGCCCTTAAGAAGTATACAAAATTCCAGAAAAGTCAACAAGGGTATTTTTTTTTTTTTGAGAGACAGAGTCTTACTCTGTCACACTGGGTAGAGTGCTGTGGCGTCATAGCTCACAGCGACCTCAAAACCCTGAGCTCAAGTGATCCCTCCCAAGTAGCCTCAGCCTCCCAAGTAGCTGGGAATACAGGTGTCTCAGCCTCCCAAGTAGCTGGGAATACAGGTGCCGAGTAATAATCTTAATACATCGTTAAGGCTCAAGAAAGCATTACAGGAAAGCATTATTATAGACTAAAGATGCCACTGGAAAAACATAGAATAAAAGGAAAAAGGGTAATGATATCCTCAAATCTAGATAAATAATAGCAACATAAATAAGGTAAAAGTAATAAGATACTTATAAAAATGGTAAACAAGACATAAATTTAAGCAATATTTAAAATCTCTTTTCTTTAGTTCAAAATTCCTTAAAGTATAAAGTTTTCCATAATTTATATATCATATTCAAGTTACTCTGCCTATGTATCTTATAGAAAATATTAATTAAATAAGCCTTCCTATGTATAAAATTATTTCCTTCAATGAAAGGAATAAAAATCCCTATTTAAAAAGTCAATTTTTTGAGTTAGTAATTTAATATTTCTTGTCAGTTTGAAAGCTAAAACTCCTAAACGTTTCACTTGTGACTCTCAAATTTCTGTATCTGTATTTGATCTTCAATTAAATATAGATAAAGGTTTGTCACAAGAAACTGAAATAATTTAAAACCTCACCAATAGGTGAGCATCCCAATTATTATATATGAAAGCATCTCAATAATTATATATGAAAAGAACAGATAATTATTATATATTGAGCATCCCAATAATTATATATGAAAAGAACAGATAAAAAGATTAAGTGGGAAAAATGACCCCCAAATTCATGTATTTATTTAGATATTTTTGACATACTCATCATTAGTATAAGTCATCACGCATATGACAAAATTTTTGAATTGAAAATTTCCTTGGAAATTATCTTCCTGGACACGTCAAACAGTATAGAAACATCTCTAGGAAGTTATCTTTAGATATCTTCTTGAACATGTCCAACTGTCGGAATTTTATTATCATATAAAGCATCATAGAAAACATTTTCTAACATTCAAATTAAATCCTTATCTTTACCATTTCTATTTACTGGTGCTATTTATTCTTCAAATCAAAATAAATAATTAGTCTTTCAATATGACAAGCACTTACATATTTAAATTGGGTTATTATGTTATCATGATTTGCCTTAATATTTTTACTTTATGTATAAAACTCATCCAAAGATTTCAGTTGTTCTTCGTGTGACTTAGCTCCCAGCATCTACCTCATTTTATTTCTATACCTTGATGTGCCTCATCACGTAGGTTTCTGACCAGACACGGTGGCTCAGGCCCCAGTCCTGGCCCTCTGGGACACTGAGACAGGAGGACTGCTTGAGGTCAGGAGTTTGAATCCAGCCTGAGCAAAGGGAAAAGAAAAATAGAAGAAAAACATTAGCACATGCCTGTAGTCCCAACAACTGAGGGGACTGAGGCAGGAGGGTGCTTGAGGCTGGGAGTTGGGGTTGCTGTGAAGGTGGCAGAAGGTGGCACTCCATCCGTGGTGACAGAGCGAGACTCTGCCTGACACACACGCGCGCACACTCCTTAAAACGCACTGTTTAAATTAAACCGCATCATTCCACACTACAGTCCCTCCCCTTTGTAAGACCTCTGTGGCCGTGCCACACACTCACGGTCGCTCCCCGGGCACCAAGATTCCCACTGCTGGTGCGATGTCGTGATCCACCGTGAGCCGACGCTCCAGCTCAGAGTCAGAACAGCTGGATGAGTTTTAAAATTTATCAGAGCACTGAAAAAGCAGAAAGGATCACAGTTACTAAAATTTAAGATACGTATGAAGCTTTCAGTGTTGATCTACAGATGCCGTGAGGGATTTCAGTTAAATCTCGGAATGAGCTGAACTCCAAAAATGTGGACTTCAGGAGGGCCAGGTCCAGGCAGAGAAACTGGAGTGTCCACTGTTTGAGCAGCGGACAGGAGGAAACTGGAAATTTGGTTTATTTTTATTTTGTTTTGTTTTTATTAGATCATAGCTGTGTACATTAATGCAATTATGGGGTACAATGTGCTGTTTTTATATACCTTTTGAAATACTTTCATCAAACTACTTGGTTAACGTAGCCTTTGCCGCATTTTCGTAGTGATTGTGTTAAGACATTTATATTCTACACTTAGCAGTTCGAACATGTACCCTTGTAAAATGAAAGGCCGTAAATATGAGCTGATTCCTCCTTGACTCATGTTCTGAATTCTGTAGCTTCAAGGAGATTAAAGCTAAAGAGCTGAGTCAGAAAATTCTAAAAATCAGAGGAAAACTTCCTACAGTTTCTTGTTCCTTAGAAAAGAATGGCTATTCCAGGATTTTCCTTCCAATTGTGGGAGGCACTGGTTTGTTAATAGAGGTGGGTCAAGGAATTGTCTGTTTTTCACCAAAAGTAACCAATCTCCGTACAGCTCATTTCCACAATCAGGTTAATTTGATCAGTGTTCTCACTACATCTGGCTATTGGAGGGATGGAAAGAACATTTCAGATGAAATTTAGTAATCATGATCTCTGACAGTCAATAAAAAGTAGACATTGAATAAGATAAAATCATAAGACCCTTAAACAAGAGGAAAAAGGAACAACAGACCCAAACTTGACAATTTATGTGCTTATTGGCATTAAAGTATCATCAAATAACTATAACTAAAACATTTACAAAAGTAGAAGCTGTGACGAAAATGAGTAAAAAGTATTATCAAGGTATTGGAGTCTTTGTACTAATAAAAACAATTAGATGGGAATTCTGCAATTACAAATTACCATATCTGCTTTTAAGAAGTCTTAGGATGAGAAAGCAAATTGGAAAAAAATAAAAAGATTGGGTAAATACACAGAAGCTTACCAAAGGAAAATTTCCTAAACAAACAAAAAAATAGCCACATAAGGAAAGAATGTAAAAAGAAATGCTTGGGTCAAAAGTTGTAACATTTGTATAACTTGAATTCCAATTAGAAAGGAGAGAAAAGGGCGGCCCCTGTGGCTCAAAGGAGTTGGCTCTATGTTCTGGAGGTGGCAGGTTCAAACCCAGCCCTGGCCAAGAAAAAAAAAAAAAAAAGAAAAGAAAAGAAAAAAGAAAGGAGAGAAAAAATGGAAAAGGAGCAATGTTTAAAGAGATAGCCAGAAGTACTTAAGAGAGATAAAAGAACATCAGCCCACAGCATCAGCCCACAGCTTCAAAGGAGCTTAGTTGAATCAGAACAGGGCAAATGAAACATAACCCAGGTGCATGGTGATAAAACGCCAGGGAAAAGAAAGTCATATAAAAGCAAGTCAGGGAAAAAAATTAACAATAAGATTAAATACTAATTAATGAACTAAAACAGTAGAATGATGATTACACAGCAATGGAAGAAAATAACCACCAATTAATAACTTTTATGCCCAGTTAAATTATCATGCCCCTTCAAAAATAAAGCTGAAGTAAAATTTGTGAAAGGCAAAAACGGAAGGAATTAAGCCAACGAAACGGCATTAAATGATAAAGACAGTTCTTCAGCACAAAACTGCACAAAACACCACTATTAATATTTTATAAAATATAAAGTAAAGCAGAATCAAAAGGTGTGAAATGTTAATGCAAAAACCAGAAGCGTTAAATGGAGCTAAAATACTCTAATGTAATTGTTCTAAAGAAAACATAACTTGGAACTTATTAAGGGGAGAAAGGGATAAGCCTGAGGCCCGTAAACGCGGCTAGGCCCTTGGCCTGTGTTACTCGAGGGCAGCCCGTATACTGGCGGGTTTTACAGCGAAGTATTGAGACTCTGAAGAACCTTTTAAGGAGCGATCTCTTTTCATATTGCTATTTAGCTTTTTCATATAAGAATGCTCCAAATTCTTGGAAAGGGGCGATTACAGGACAGAAGGTGGCAGATAAACTCAACACACTGGTGCCTCCCTGCATCCACCAGCTGGTGAGAGCCTAGAGCTGAGCGCCCCATTCAACAGCAACCTTTACAGTTTTCCCCTTCTTACCCCTGAGCCGCTCACAGACATTTCTCTGCCTGCGTTTCCCAGGGCCAAGTCTGCAGACAAAGGCTCGTAGCCTCGTGCAAGGTGAGGTGTGCCGCTCACCTGTTCACCTGGGAGACAGGGAGGGACATAGATACTCTATGATTTTTTAGCAAATTTAGCTGTTGACTAAACCTTCTGAGATATGTAGGGGTCTCAGTGGGAGGGATTAACGTAATTTTCCTTGTTTGTTTTTGGCTACTTTAGTTGGACTCAATTGTGTTAATATTTTCTAAAGATAAATATTGACTTTTTAATTGTGATGGGTTTTGAAAATTACATGTTTCCATAAATGAATTTCTTATATATGTGTATATCCACATGTATGTTTCACGTACATTATACAGGAACATATAGGTATCAATATACATTTTGTATGGATTAAATTAAGGGAAATAAAGATTATCAGATCACAAGTTGGCAAAAATAAACAGGTTTGGAAAAGTAGAAGATTTAAAAGAAATACATTAGGGTGGTGCCTGTTGCTCAAAGGAGTAGGGTGCCGGCCCCACATGCCAGAGGTGGCCAAAAACCCAGCTCTGGCCAAAAACTGCAAAAAAAAAAAAAAAAAGAAAGAAATAGATTAGAAGAAAAGGACACATAAAAGAGGAAAGAAATGACGTGAAGAAATTGAGAGAAATGAAGATGATTTAGCTGCACGTGGCAAGGATTCCCTCAGATGCTCAGGTTGGCTGCTTTCAATGCCTAGGAGCAGCCCATTCTAATGGAATTTGATTATTCATAAATAATTATTTTCAAATTGCATGATAATTTTATCACCAAGCTTGGGTTCTTAATGATAACATATAATTAGATTTCCTTGACCCCAAAATTAGAAATTTCTGGGTGTTTCTGCCTTTGTGCAAATAAAATAAATGCTCTCTGTATACACTATAATATTTATATGATGTTTGTACCAAAATAATTGCTCTGGGAAGATATTTTACACCATTTGCTTGTATGGTGGACCATACTGCAAGAATGAAATGAATTTAGCAACACTTACTTTAAACCTGGATAAATCAGAGAGTGATAATGTGACACTGTGAATGATAATAAAAATGAGTAACAGGAATCAGAAAGTGCAATCTTATGAGTTATAAGATGAAACTGGCCTTATACATGTTTTGCACAGCTCATAATTTAGTTTTATTCAAATGTGCCAGCTGAATTTTATAACTAAATATTTCTATCTTTAATAAATCCTGTGTGCTGTTTGATATAGCCGATAATAGGCAGTGTGTGTGGAAAGCAGTTACTGATATCATTCATCCTGTTCTCAGACACTCAACAAGGGAAATTATAATTTTTATGGAATAATTTGCATTATTTTACTTAAGCCTGATTTATTTTAACATTCTATGTTCTGACACTTTCTGTCATGAAATACATCTATCCACAGAAATAATCAAAATATTTCAACTACCAAAAATTTATTTTGTGCCTATCATATGCTGGCAACTATTACCTTTTTTTTTTTTGCAGTTTTTGGCTGAGGCTGGGTTTGAACTCGTCACCTCTCATATGGGGCCACCTCTCATATGGACCCTACTCCTTTGAGGCACAGGTGCCGACCAACTACTGCCTTTTGTTGGTTTTTCCTTTCCCTCAAAAGATCATTATCAGCTTTTCTTCAGGCCTGTTTAAAGTTTGCTTAAAGAAAAAAGATGACACCCAATTATTACAAAATTTAACAAAAAACAGAATTGCAATTAAATCCAAGAAGAAAATCATTTATGTTTTTCATCTGTGTAGTATAAATGTTTTCCCCTAGGATTTCACCATTAGCTGGAGATATTCTGCTGTTGTATCAGCAGGAGAGTCTTTTCTGTATTTATTAGGGAACATTGTATCATTTTGTCTGTATGTCCAGCACACAGAAAATGTCTGGAAAATGTCCCACATGGCTGGAAGGATTAACTTTAACTTCATGAAAACTATAGAAATCAAAAGTAAATAGGAGACAGGCTATTTGTTTTTATTTTTTGAGACAGGATATTTTTTAATTTCAAAAAATGTAGGAGAATGGTTAAGATTACATAAGATTCCAATGGAGGAACTAAATAGCACTTTTGACTTAATTTTCATTGTTGTGCTTCTTAATTCTGGGCCAAATAATGCCTCACAGATATAAAAGATAGAGAATTAGGGCTCGGCGCCTGTGGCTCAATGGGCTAAGGTGCCGGCCACGTACACCCAGGAGCTGGTGGGTTCGAATCCAGCCTGGGCCTGCCAAACAACAATGACAGCTACAACCAAAAAATGGCCGGGCGTTGTGGCAGGTGCCTGTAGTCCCAGCTACTTGGGAGGCAGAGGCAGGAGACTCGCTTGAGCCCAGGAGTTGGAGGTTGCTGTGAGCTGTGATGCCAGAGCTCTCTATCCAGGGTGACAGCTTGAGGCTCTGCCTCAAACAACCAACCAAACAAACAAACAAACAAAGATAGAGAATTAGAATTCAGGGGACACAGATTCTTACCCTGAAATTCCAGCTACCCGTCCCTAGGAAACCCCCTTTGGGATCGTAGTTTACACTCCGAGAAAATCGTTTTTGTCATGTGTAAAGTAAGAAAATTGACCAAAAACCTATGTCTAGTAATAATATTTCAGTCTATGTTATCAATAAGTTAGAGTTACAATATTATCATCATTTTGTAGTTAAACATTAGAATTACTTTGGTAATGTCCTAAAAGTTTTACTTACTTCTTATATTGTTTAAGTTCCTTTACAGTAAATCAGTACCTGCCAGTATTTAAGTTGAAGGCTTCTGGGGAAGGGTAAGGTGTAATTTCACGTGGATGTATTTGTGGAGGAGAGGGAGGGGTCCGCAGACATTCAGTAACTATTCTTTGTTATTTCAACTATTGTAACCATAAGATTTTCTAGTGTGAGCCCTGGTTCATCTCTGGTTTTCAGCAAAAGTGTCTTTGTGGAGAATAAATCATTTCCTCTTAGTCCAACAATTTGTAAACACATCAAGAGCCGACGACTTAGATTAGATGGGCTGGTGACTCTGAGCTAGAAGATTTAGCATCGGATTATAAATCTACCCCTGCGTCTTCTTTCATCCCACGTGGGTTTTGATGTTGAAGCAGGTATTATGTTATTTAAAGATACATTAGTGTTCTGGAGTACTTATTCAGGAACCCCAGGCATTCTCTTGCTTCCAGGAGGATGTATATTAAATATTTATTATCAGAATAAATAAAACCTACTTACACCATAATCATTATTCTCCTAAAATAAATTTTATCATAGAACTATACTAAACCTCCTCAGAGATATGTTTTTATTTTTAAACTCAGACAAAATTTGTTGATATAATAGCATTTTTCAAATGTTATTTCATTAAAGAAACCAGATTTTGTCATTCTTTACCTTGGTCAACAAGAAAAATTCTGCAAATATTTGTTTTCCAAAGAGTAAAAACAGAGTATGTAAAATTTTTATATTAAAAATATCTGTCCATTCACTCGTAATTCATCTGTCCACTCAAATAATATGCTTTTAATTATGATATATCCCAGATACACTTCTAAGTGCAAGGATATACCAAAGCCTCTGCTTATAAAGGAAAAGCATATTTCCTATAAATGTATTTTGTGTGTGTGATTAGACAGAATATATTTTCCCCTTTCTTTCAACATACAGCGTGCTAGGTGACACGCAGACACGTGAGACATTCTGGACTTGTTTGACCTATTTCTTTACATTCTCTCGCTCCCTTCCTTCCTCCCTCTCTTTTTTTCTCTCTCTCCCTCTCTCTCTGCCCACCCACCTCTCATCTTAACATAATTCTCCTTTTAGGATTTTTTTTCATTTCTTGGCCTTCACTGCACTTGCTCAATCTCCTCCATGGGTCTACCGTTCAGTTCTGGATTCTTTCTGTTGCTCCTAATTATACTTAGATATTGAAATACCCGTGAGTATGCTGTGTGTCACTGACAGTCTGGGCTCTAGACGTCGAACATTTACGTCGCATTTTGGTGTTTTCCTGGACGGGCGGGCTCAGCCCAGAGTTGGAGCAGGGCCCACGCCCGCTGCCGGGTCTGCTGCAGGAACGCGGAGCGCAGGGGCGGGTCTGACCAGCAGGTGACCCCCCAACCCCCCAGGGTGGGCAGCATGTGGAACCTCCGTCTACAGTCTGGAGGTGAGATGCTGCTCCAGCAGGTGCATGCAGGGGCGAGGTCTGACCGACAGAGGGCGCCCCCAGGGGCAGCACGTGGAACCACTCTCTGCAGTTTGGAGATGAGACAGGTGCACGCAGGGACGAGGTATGACCGACAGGGGTGAGGCCTGACCAACAGGGGGCGCCCCCAGGGGCAGCGCGTGGAACCACTCTCCGCAGTTTGGAGATGAGACAGGTGCACGCAGGGGCGAGGTATGACCGACAGGGGCGCCCCCGGGGGCAGCGCGCGGAACTGCCGTCCGCAGTCTGGAGAGCAGAGAGGAGCAACCCGGCAGGTGGCTGGGCCGCCTCCTTCCCAACTACAGGGCCGCCAGCTACACGTGGGAAAGTTCAGGTAAAGAGCCAAACGTGCGTGCCTGGGTGACCGTCTCTGCATCCACAGTCAAAACAGTTTCTTCTTTACTTCAACTTGTTAATTAATATGTTGTTTAGGATACAGGATACTGCATCCTCATTTATAAGTGAATTATGTTTGTAATTTCCTCTTTATAATAATATATTTTTTCCAATTTTAATATCATATGTATCCAGATTAAGTAGGAAGACTTTGAAATATTTCTTCTTTTTCTACTGTCCATAAGATTTGGCATGATCTGTTTTTTGAAATTATCTTTTATTTCTATTTATAAATATTAGTTGTCTATTTTTTTAGACTTTGGGAAAAATAACAAGAAGTCAATTGATGACTCCATACTGAGCCTCAGAGTCAAGGCATTCTATAATAGACATACTCTCATTCGACAATGTGAATGTTACTTTCTTTGCATTACTATTATTATTATTGCTTAATACTTCATTCCAGCAATCGCTTGATTTCTTTTCTGAATGCATTTATCTTCGTTTGTTCTTTACGAGGTTTTTGTTTCTAGTCCTCATTGTAAACATTGTTATTACTGTTAAATTTTAAGCCTTTTTAATTTTGTGAAGGCAAAACGTGGAAACCTAATAAACACATTTATATGTAAAAATAAAAAAAAAATAATAATTTCTTTTGAAGCCTATACGTACATTAGGGCCTTAATACTACCCATCAGTGTACACATGCACAATTAATAAATGCTAACTGTATTTCAAACTCTCAGCTGTCAGGTGTACACAGACAAGTGTGAAGGTCAAAGGTAATTTATGTCTCAAAATTAACAAGGTGTATTTTGACTTTCTGTGTGAATTTTGTTAAAGGAGAAAGTAAAGGATGATATTTTGTAAGAACTTATAAATCATATGACTCTAACTTCAAAAAAAATTAATGATCCTTATTCAATTCTGAGTTTTTATTCTAAAGGAAAACAGAGGCTGCCGTTACAAAAATTAGAAAGGAACAGTCACATGATTTCAATCATACTCAAAACACAATTATACTTTCTGAGGGTCAAATTGATGTTGATGGGCTCCAGATTTATCAGTCTTTTTATCTAAACTCGTTTAAGTATTTTTATTGAAAAACACTTCAAATATGTGGAAAAATACATAGAATATAACAAACATTGATGTCCCGCACTCAACTTCCTAAAATATTAACATTTTTCCTTTAGTTTTTAAAAATTTTAACAGGAATTATGAAAAATAAAAGAAAACGGTGTCCATTTGTCCCATTATTCAACATTCCTCCCAAGTTTCTATGTTGAAACTCTTTCCCCAGCTGTGGTGGTGTTTGGATGTGAGGACTTCGAAATGTCAGGGGCTCATGTGGGTCCCTCATAAATGGGGTTGGTGCCCCTGAAGGAGAAACAGAAGCGACGCCTGACTTTGCCGTATGAGGATGGAACTCAGGGCCCTGTGTGTAAAGCTGGAAAATGTTCCTCCAGGACTCTGGCTGTGCCGGCGCCCGGTCTCAGACGTCCAGCACAGAGAACTGGGAGAAGCAGGTGTTTGGCTTTAAGATGCTGAGTTCATGGTGTTCTGCTAAGCAGCCCAGATGAAGACAGAAGTACAGACATTTTGTTTTTTTACTGGAGTTAATTGTAATAGTGGCCCCAAGGCCTATGTTAAAGCTGCCTTGGGGCCACTATTTCTTCAATTTGTATTTAAAGTGCAGGACCCAACTATAACCTAAACTTTACCTTACAAATGTGAATAATGTAACCTAACTGCATGTACCCTCATATGAGTCAGAAATAAAACATTATTTTATGATACAGTGATCTGTGAAAGAAATATATGGATATCGACTGCTTTTATATACTCAGAGATTATCCTGTGCTTCCTTGGTGAGAGGACCACAGTTCTGCCTTGAGAAACCCTCTCACAGAGGCTCACCGGGGGCGATCAAAGCGCAGTCTCCTCCACCTGTCACAGGTCACCAGAGAACAGACCCCACCCTCCGCAGTGCGACCAAACTCACCCTGGAAACCTCTGCAGCTAACATGAAAGCTGAAAACTATGATACTAAAATGCCTTCTTGGGATACTCAACAGCTTACTGCTGCTCTAATTTCTTTATTTTGTAAAATACCTCACTCTTTAACTTTTCATCAGCAACCCTGTGTCTATAACTGCCTTTGAACTTATGTTTGGTAGTCCTTTTTCATTCGTTTTAATAAGTAATCTTGTCTTATATAAAAGGTTGTAAAGAAGTGAACCTAGGTTCAAATAAAGCACATGAACTTCAAAGCATTTTTGTACTGCTGCCTTAAAACAAATCTAGACTTTGGTTACACTTGTCATACTATAAATGTGCCCATAGTCCTAAAATGGTGTTGGGGTAGGATTTTGTTTTTCTGAAAGCTTGTTCATATTGAATTAATTTTAGCCCTTTATTCCCTTATTATGTATGGGGTCACTGAGTTAACACTGTTACTTTTCTAACCAGAACACTGCAATTACAATTATGTGCAGCCTTGTTTGATTATATTAATTTAGTTTTTTTTTACTATGCTTCAAGATATTTTATGATCCATTACAATATTCAAATGAGTCCCCTAAAGTACTTTCAAAATAACTTGTGCTGTCTTTTACATCTCAGATCGTTCCTTAGCTGAAACACTTGGTAAAAAATCACGTGCTTCGTTTTACCCTAGAAGACAGGAATGAACAAATGCAGGTTTAAAAAAACCTTATAACCTTCATTCCATTCAATTGGGGGTATTTCCGCTTTTCTCATGGGCATGTCAACAAACACATATTCAACTTCAAGCAACTTTACAATCAAGACATATAGCAATGTTATTATTTAAATAGGAATTGAGCTGTGAAAACAAACTCATTAATTCTTTAGTAGTGCTTTTCTAAAGTATCATTTCAGGTAGAATCAACTGGAGAAGGCAATATGAACATTCCTACTACGGTCAAGAGAGATGCTTCCACAAACCGAGACCATTAGCTGTGTACGTTATGAAGACGAGACAAGCCAGCCACGGAGATGTGGGTGAACCATTTCCTCAGCCCTCTGTCTCTTTCTGCTGTTACTTTCTGTTAGTCCTTGCCATAAGTCGTTGCATCAGTTGATTAAAGAAAAGACTAGAATTCAAGATTGCTGAGATCCTAATCAAGCCGAGACTTTAAAGCTTAATTTTGATTTACTTCTCTCATTCTAACACGTGTCGAAATTTCCTGCTTCCAGCTTTCTGAGTAAAATCTCTTATGAATTTTCCATCATAAAAATTAGGATATTTGAGGAGAGAGAAAAATAATGCAATTATTAATGGACTTTTTACAAGATATATATTTCTTTGCTTTGGGAAACACAAAACCTCTATTTTATACCCCCCATAACCTCCATCATCTACTTATAACTTATGCCAAGTGATATTTAAAGACACAAGTATAAAAAAGAACAGAGAAGCATCAGAAAATAAAAGCTTCATGTATTTCAAATAATACATTTAAATCATGCCCTTAGTCTTCTGCTGTAAAATACAAAGGTGGGAATAGTGATGCAAGTCAGTAGTGAACAGGTGCATGGCTTTTATGAAAAAAAGGCCATATTCCAAAAACAGGCATTCATTCTCATAATCATTTTCCGTGAATCTGTCCTGGAACCTCCTGGAATGGCAATATTGTTAGAAGAACAGGGCCAGAACCCTGGAGAAAGCTCTCACCAGTGCAGGCGTTCTGAGGACTCACTGCAGTGGCCTTGCTTCCTCACCCTGCTCACCTGCTCCAAATACCTGGTGGGCTTAATAGTTTGATAGTTGAATTATTGGAATGTCACAATAGTATGCTAAATGATAACACAATGTGAAAATTCTACCTACCTTCTAAAATATTCATAATATGTGTGCTCCAGTCCAGTAATTAGGGGATGAACTCATTATCAGTGGCCCCATCAGAGAAAATAGCTTTCCATTTTCAATATGCTATTCAGAAAAGAGGGAATAGGTATTATGCTGTAGCAGACACAGAAACCACAGGCACCCAGGCAGTAAATGGTGTTTATACATGTGTACATTTGAGTGTGTGTGTATAAAATGTATTCACACCATATTTACATATGCATAAAATGTATATCTATCACATTTATGCATCCATTTACATATGCATAAATGTATACCTACCATTTACATATTCATTTACATATGCATAAAATGTATACATGCAGTATCTACATATACATAAAATGTAGACATCCAGTATTAATTGATGTATATATTTATATATACATACAGTATTTACATATAAAAATGTATATGCACAGTATTTACATGTGTATGTATATATAAATATTTGTGTACATATGTGTATATGTAATTCCTTCATGATGCAGATAGCTAGTTTGACAGATTAATATAACATGAATCTGTGGGAATATGAGTTAAAAGTAATTTAAATAAACAAAAGCTATGAGAGCTGGTTAATTTCTTCCTATTATTTATAATCAATTGTTTAAACTTTTTCTATCTCTTAATTGCACAAATTAGGCACAAGTACAATGAAGTGTGAGCTTCATGTGGGTTCAAGAGCAAAGACTTAGAATAGTGCCCAGTTATTATTCATGAATTGCTTTAATTTTCAATAGTCAATACCAAGTGGAAAGAAGCTTCTAATACACTATAAAGTTAATACCTCAGGTCTGTCATAGCAATAATTTCATTACTTTGCAAGTGACTTTCACCCTAACACGATTAACTGTTTCTGGTAATCCTCCCCAAGGTCCAGTTTTGGACATTTACTTCAAGACTGAGATGGAACGTGGAAGTAATTTGATACTTAAATCCTGTGCAATTATAATTTTTAAATGTGGGTATGTTTCAGGAGGGACAGCAAAAAGCATAAACGTGTTGAAAATCTTTGCATTGTGTTTAATCAAGATTGACGTGTAGGTTATGACATTGAAAACAAAACTGAATTGAGAAGTCAGTTGCGATCACCACGTCGTAGTTTCTCCTCCAGAGGCGTCTGGCCGTCATCACGTCCCTGAGAACAGGTTTTGTTTTTTTTTTTTATTTTATTTATTTTATTTTTTTTTTATAATTTTATTGAATCATAATTCTGTACATTGGTGCAATCATAGGGCACGATTCATATACATTCAGAAATGCTAAGTCGTGGAAGAAGCCCAAATGCCCATCGACCCACGAATGGATTAATAAATTGTGGTACATGTATACCATGGAATACTATGCAGCCTTAAAGAACAGGTTTTAAGATGTGTTTACAATGCTTTGTGAGCACATGATTCCCCAGAGGGGAAAATGAGTCCACCAAGACTTCTGTTCATCTTTGAGGGGAGGGGTTTTGATGCCAGCAACCTTCTCGTCACTTGCTTTGGCTCACACTGGTGAGTCTCCTGGCTGCTGTCACCTTGCGAATTGAAAGTTTGCTTTGTCACATAAGCCAGCCTTAAAATGTGGTCAGAGTCCTTTATGCCACTTGTGCCTCCCTGAGGCCCAGGCGTGGAGGGACATCAGGCTGGAAACATAGCTTGAGGCACAGACAAAACGGATTGCGGGCTTGTGAGGAATGAGAAATTACTGGAGGATAGATGGATTCCACACCGATAGGAAATAATCATCCCCACAGAAAAACTAGCCAGCCAGCAGAGGGAACGAGCTCAAAGTACAAGGCGGCTCCTGGGAGAAGGGACCAGAACACACAGGGCACAAAATGACAGGGAACCGTGTGTGAAAAGCCATCAGAAGGACAGTTATGACAGTGTGTACTGCAACAGCAGCAAACGCAGCCCCGTCAGGCTGAGGAAGGTGACACCTGTGTATATCTGGCCAGGACTGTGCCGAATAAAATATATTTCAGAAGGGCAGTTATTATTGCACATGTATACACAATAAGAAAAGGGCAATAAAATACATGAGAATTTTGGATCCTATGCACTCTGCTATAAGAGTAGTTCTGTGAGAGGAACTGAAATTGGACAGAAATGAATAACTGACGTATCAACGTGGCCGAGTCTAAGCTGCTTTAGGAATACGCGGGGGAAGGGTGAGGAGCGACTCAGCACAGACTCTTCCTCTGGAAAAGCATAAGTTACTTTCATATAAAAAGTATAAAAGCATAAGTCAACTGATTTCCTTACTGAATACAAACTGAAGCTAACTTAAATTGCTGTTCTTGGTCAAGGTTAAACCGTAATAGGAACCAGTACCCTGAGTATGTTTTTAAGGGTGCTGTGTCCTTAGTGTTTTCCAAACATACACTGTAATTTTTCATTTCCTTTGGAGTACGACTTTGTGACCATTTACCTTGTGACCTCTTTTCCCGCCCTGTGACATCTTGATGACTGACACTCTTTATGGCGTTCAGCCTTGTCTCTTTTCTATTTTCCATCTTTCTATCCCCCCACCTATGTGTCTATTGCTTTTAGAAATTGTTTTAGGAATATGCACTCCAGTTGATATTTACATACTTATTTATTATGTAAAAGTCCATTTGTTCTCAGGCAGGCTGAGAAACTACTGGGCACTTCACTAGAGAATCGAAAGGCAAGATTTAAACATTTTCTGTGGTCATGAAAGTTACCTTACAAGTGAAATCTTGCTCTAATTTATCGCTTTCTGTGGCATTTGCTCACAGAATGGATGCATTCTTATTTAAAGGACTGGCAGGTAAGTAGACTGTTTCTCGAACCATATTAACTCTCTAGTTTTCTAATAATTGATCTTTTGAAATCATAAGTAGAAGTCTGTATTGCAGGTTTTGTCTGTATTTGCTTATTTGGGCATCTGGCAGTAAATCAGGTTTACATCTTCCAGAGCACCACTTTTTACTTGTCCAAGGGAGGCAAGTGACATCACCCTTCTAACGCTTCAGGTCCTCATGTATAAGACAGAACATACAGTAAAATATGCCTTGAAGTGTTTTTTTTCTAATATTTTTATTTTTATTAAACATAGCTGTGTACATTTATTTTTAATCATTATGGGTCCATAACACGTATGTATATTTATGGGGTATATGTGATGCTTGGATGCAGAATTGCAGAGTGTGCTGATCGGATGAGGGTGATCGGATGAGGGTAATCGGCATGTCCACCACCTCATGTGTTTAATTCTTCTTTGTGTTAGAAATGTCCCAATTCCACTCTTTGGCATCTTAAAATATGTAATAAATCATTGTGAACTGTCGCCACCCACCATACCATCAGATATTAGGTGATATTCATTCTGTCTAACTGGACTTTGCACCCATCAACCATCCTCACTCCAACCCGACTCCCCACTAGCCTTCCCCCACATCGCCCGTAACCACCATCCACTCCGTCTCCACAAGTTCAGTTGTTTTAATTTTAGCTCTCACATGTAAGTGAGAACATGCAAAATTAGTCTTTGTTTAATCTGCCTTATTTTGAGTGTTATTTTTAATAAAATAATAAAGTGTGTTTAGCATAGTGCCTGACAAGTGCAAAACAATCAAAGTTAGCTAATATTTTTATAAAATGAATATATTCAAATATGTATTTGCAGAGCTATCTAACCAAATTATAGGTCAGCTCATGCTAAAGACACTAAGCATGCTACTTAACACGGCAGCGATGGTGACACAAGAAGTCATTTTTTAACACGGGCACCGAAGGAGCAGGTGCTGCACGTGGAAAGTGTCACCAACAGTGGTGCGAGGTGTGCGGCCCACAGACACACTGAACACGCTGATTTGTAGCTTAAGTGATTGCTTTAAATAAAGGAGTTCTGTGTGTAGTGATTGCGTTCTGACATTCTCTAATTTTAATCTGGACCCAGATGGAATACCGTGTAGCAAGTCTGAGAATGTGCTTCGCCCTAAAAATGAGGTCAGAATTCTCTTATTGTTGCAACAGGCTTTTTGTTTGTGTGTGTGTGTGTTTTCTTTCTTTTCTGTAGTAATTTTCGGTTTGGAGATGTCTCTGCAAATAAGTTACTAATCTGGACTATTTTCCACCCTCTATTGTAAGAAAAGTTTACATTCAAGCTTTTTGCTTATCATCATTTTATTTTGTCATCTTGAACATCTCCCGTGACAAGTCCGGGGGTTTTACTGACACTCACCGCATCGTAAAAGGTGATCTTTCCAGGAAGATCTGACGACATCCTGCTAAATAACAGCCAGGTTTCTAAGATTTCTTCTGTCCTCAGAGTTGGTAGATACCATGAGGGAATGGCACCGGCGGCAATCCGGCAACCTGCGGAGAAAGTTCTTCTCCTTTGAGGTAAGAAGAAAGCTTTCTTCGGAGTAACAGTTGTAACTAAATTCCTTTTCTAAATTCCAAATTTAAGGAAAAAAAGAAAAATATTTCAGAAGTCTGTTTCTCCCTGGTTTTCACTCTGTGCTGCTTTACTTGCAAAAGCCTCAAGGTTGAAAGTAAACCGAGAAGTATCGATTCATTCTAGGCTCAGAGAGAGTAGCCTAGAAAAATAAAATCATATGATTGCATCTTATGTCTTTGTTGTAAAGCAGTAATTTATTTCTTTGAACCAATGCACTCTCTAAAATAGGTTTGAAGTCATTTTTTAACACAGACTTTAGAAACTTTTTCTCAAAATGTAGGCAAACTGTGTTATGCTGAATACATTACTAATCTTTATAGACAGCTTTCAAAAGATTTTAGCAGTGTTCATTTTCTCTTTAAAATAAATGTACTTTGCAGAGAGCATGGTTATCTGTTGTTCTGGTTTGTCTGAGACTGAGAGGCTTTCAGGACCAGGTTTTTTGTGATTGAATGTGACAGTCCTGAGTCACCCAGGATAATGCCTTACACAAAAAGTATTGCACAGAAAACAAACAAACATGATGTGTACAGAAACAATGGACATCTTCTATATGGCCACCTCTATAGCCACATTCTGGATTCAACCGTAGTAAATAGTTCAAATTGACAGGTATGATTCTATTTTTCTTTATGTATATGTTTCTGCAAAGAGCAGGTGCTTATGGAATGCCCGTGTTTACACTGAAATGGAACATACGGGGAAAATGCCCAATTACTATCAATGATAATATTCACTAAAACTATTGCTGCTTTAATTAGGTGAGATCATTAACTGCATTTTGAGCCAGATGAGAAAGGAGAAAGGTCGTTCAGTGGAACACACACACTGGAACCCCCAGGGCTGACCACCTCCCCGCACTGACCACCTCCCTGCAGTGATGACCCCCCCACTGACCACTTCCCTGCATTGACCACCTCCCTACATTGACCACCTCCCTGCACTGACCACCTCCCTACACTGACCACCTCCCTGCATTGACCACCTCCCTACACTGACCACCTCCCTGCACTGACCACCTCCCTGCACTGACCACCTCTCTGCATTGATCACCTCCCTGCATTGACCACCTCCCTACACTGACCACCTCCCCTCAATGACCCCCTCCCAACACTGACCACCTCCTTCAGCTGACCTAATGTTCACAGACCCCACATGCCCCAGAGCAGTACAACAGTCTCATTCCTCATGGTTCCACCTCCGTATATTGACCAGCTTGTTATAGTCCCTTAGGTAGTCAATTTACTGTGGTCAGCTGCTGTGTAATTTAAAAACTGATCAGGTGGTAGCCACGATAAAGGAAGTAAGAAGTAATAAAAATGTATAACTGAAACTTAATCCTTTTTTATTTCTAAATACAAATTTTATTTCTAGAGTCCATCAAAATTTAAGACACCTGTCTTTCTTCTTCATGTCAGTAACTTGTGTCACCAGCCATTGCCAAGTAAGATCAAAATCCAAGGCACGTAGTTGATTTTTGTCTTTCTCTCCTTCTAAAATAATACCGTGTGGTACTCAGTTTGTGCTTGAGAAATATTTGCTAAATCTTAGGTCACAAGTCTAACCTCAACAAATTTAAAAGAATAGAAATTATTCCTTGCATCTTCTCAGACCATGGTGGAATAAAAGTTGAACTCACTAACAAAAGGAATCTGCATACTAATACAAAAACATGGATGCTAAATAAGCTGATGCTGAATGATAAATGGGTCATAGAAAAGATTAAGAAGGAAATTACCAAATTTTTGGAACAAAATGACAATGAAGACATGAATTATAAGAATCTCTGAGATACTATAAAGGCAGGTCTAAGAGGGAAATTTATAGCACTGTAAGCCTTTCTCAAGAGACAGAAAGAGAAGAAGGTAACAACTTAATGGGACATCTCAGGCAACTGGAAAAGAAAGAACATTTCAATCCCAAACCCAGAAGAAGAAAAGAAATAACCAAAATTAGAGCAGAATTAAATGAAATTGAAAACAAAAGAATTACACAACAGATCAATAAAGTAAAAAATTGGTTTTGTGAAAAGGTCAATAAAATAGATAAACTGTTGGTAACCTAACCAGGAAAAAAAGAGTAAAATCTCGAATTCCATCAATCAGAAATGATAAAGACGAAATAACAACAGACTTCTCAGAAATTCAAAAAATCCTTAATGAATTAATTACAAGAAACTTTATTCTCAGAAATATGAAAATCTGAAGGAAATTGACTAATACTTGGAAGCACACCACCTTCCAAGACTTAGCCAGAATTAAGTGGAAATGTTGAACAGGCCTATATCAAGTTCTGAAATAGAATCAACTATACAAAATTTCTGTAAAAAGAAAAGCCCAGGACCAGATGGCTTTATGTCAGAATTCTACCAAACCTTTAAAGAGGAACTAGTACCTATATTACTACTAGAAAAGGAACGAATAGTACCCAACCTATTCTATGAAGCAAATAGTACCTTGATCCCCAGACCAGGAAAAGACCCAACAATAAAAGAAAATTATAGACTAATATCACTAATGAATATTGATGCAAAAATATTCAACAAGATCCTAACAAACAGAATCCAACAACACATCAAACAAATTACACACCATGACCAAGTGGGTTTTATCCCAGGGTCTCAAGGCTGGTTCAATATACATAAATCTAAAAATGTAATTCAGCACATAAACAAATTAAAAAACAAAGGCCATATGATTCTCTCAATCGATGCATAAAAAAGCTTTTGATAATGTCCACCATTCATTCATGATCAGAACACTTAAGAAAATGGGTTTAGAAGGGACATTTCTTAAACTGATGAAGGCAATCTAGAGCAAACCCACAGCCAATATCGTATTGAATGGAGTTAAATTAAAATCATTTCCACTCAGATCAGGAACCAGGCAAGGTTGCCCACTGTTTCCACTGCTCTTTAACATTGTAATGGAAGTTTTAGCCATTACATTTAGGGAAGAAAAGTTGATCAAGGGTATCCATATAGGGTCAGAAGAGATCAAACTTTCACTCTTCGCAGATGATAATTGTATGTCTGGAAAACACCAGGGATTCTACTACAAAACTTTTAGAAGTGATCAAGGAATACAGCAATATCTCAGGTTACGAAATCAAGACTCATAAATAAGTAGCCTTTATATATACCAATAATAGCCACGCTGAAAAAAGCAGTCAAGAACTCTTTTCTGTTCATAGTAGTGCCAAAGAAGATGAAAGATGAAATATTTGGGAGTTTAACTAACAAAGGACATGAAAGATCTCTATAAAGAGAACTAGGAAACCCTAAGAAAAGAAGTAGCTGAAGATATTAACAAATGTAAAAAAAAAAATCTATGCTCATGGCTGGGAAGAATCAACATTGTTAAAATATCCATACTGCCCAAGGCAATATACAATTTTAATGCAATCCCTATTAAAGCTCCATTGTCATACTTGAAAGATCTCAAAGAAATAATACTTCATTTTATATGGAATCAGACAAAAACCTTGACTAGCCAAGACATAACTCAGAAATAAAAACAAAACAGGAGGAATCATGCTACCAGACATCAGACTATACTATAAATTAATAATGATCAAAACAGCATGGTACTGGCACAAAAACAGAAAGGTAGATGTATGGAACAGAATAGAGAACCAAGAGATGAACCCAGCTACTTACCACTATTTGATCTTTGACAAGCCAATTAAAAACATTCAGTGGGGAAAGATTCCCTATTTAACAAATGGTGCTGGGTGAACAGCTGGCAATCGGTAGAAGACTGAAACTGGACCCACACCTTTCACCTTTTACTAAGATAGACTCTCACTGGATTAAAGATTTAAACTTAAGACATGAAACTATAAAAATAATAGAAGAAAGTGCAGAGAAAACTTTTGAAGGAACTGGCCTGGGTGAATATTTTATGAGGAGGACTCCCCAGGCAATTGAAGCAGCATCAAAAATACATTACTGAGAGGGAAGGAGCAAGGGGGGATGGGGTCTTGGTGTGTGCCACACCTTTTGGGGGCAAAACACAATTGTAAGAGGCACTTTACCCAACAAATGCAATCAGTGTAACATGGTTTCTTGTACCCTCAATGAATCTACAACAATAAAAAAAAAAATACACTACTGGGACCTGATCAAACTAAAAAACTTCTGCACAGCCAAGAACACAGTAAGTAAAGAAAGCAGACAGGGAACACTTCTACCTTGCTGGTGGGAATGCAAACTAATACGTTGCTTTTGGAAAGATGTTTGGAGAATACTTAGAGATCTAAAAATAGACCTACCATTCTATCCTATAATTCCTCTACTAGGTATATATCCAAAAGACCGAAAATCACCTTATAAAAAAGATATTTGGACCAGAGTGTTTATTGCAGTCCAATTCATAATTTCTAAGTCATGAAAGAAGCCCAAGTACCCATCAACCCATGAATGGATTAATAAATTGTGGCATATGTACACCATGGAATATTATGCAGCCTTAAAGAAAGGTGGAGACTTTACCTCTTTCATGTTTACAAGGATGGAGCTGGAACATATTCTTTCAAGCAAAGTATCTCATGAATGGAAGAAAAAGTATCCAATGCACTCAGCCCTACTATGAAACTAATTTATAGCTTTCATATGAAGGGTATAACCCAATTATAGCACAAGAATGTGGGGAAAAGGGAAAGGGAGGGGAGGGAGAGGAAGGGTGGAGGGAGGGTAATTGGTGGGATCACACCTATGGTGCATCTTAGAAGGATACTGGGGAAACTTACTGAATGCAGAATATAAAGGTCTTAACACAATAGCTAAGAAAATGCCACGCATGCTATGTTGACCAGTTTGATGAAAATATTTCAGATTGTATAGGAAACCAGCACATTGTACCCTGTGAGTGCATTAATGTACACAACTATGATTTAATAAAACAAATTTTAAAAATATATGATATTCATAGGGAAGACGTATCAGCCAGCTCTGTTGAAGTCCCCAGTGCCTCGATGCTCCCATCACCCTCCCTCATGTCGTCTGCTTCACTCTCTTCATAATGTCACCCCAAATACAGTCATCTTTAAAGATGTCTGTTAAATTATACACTTACTTACTTCTATTAAACAGCCTACTCACTTCTCGCTCTCTACTCTGCTCTGACTAGAATGGAAACCCGTTGCCAGGAGGGACTTTGGATTCTTTCCCACTATAACCCCAAAATCTATAAATGAGCTTGGCCATCTAACATGTACTTAGCAGACATTTCAAACGAAGAATGAATTCTCCTCTCTAAATATCGATCAATATCATGGTGATAAGTGATAAGAAGACTTTATATATACAACATCAGAAGTAAAATGTTAATTGAGTAATTTTGGAAAACATTTTAATCAAAATTAAGTCAACCCAAAGCAAAAACCATCCAATTTCACAATATGTAACCTGGAATGGTCAACTTCTATTTCTACAAATGTAGTTGAATAAATGTTTTCATTTCAATGGTGTCTGTAAGTATTTCATACTCTGAATTATAGTAAATATATTAATTTGACTAAGGAATAGACTGATATTGTAGATAATTTATTCATCCATTATGGTGTTATACCTTACAAAATCTTGCTCAACATGAATAAAAAGAAAAAAATTACTTCTGAAATATAAGTAGGAATAGTTGCAATCAGTGAATAACGTGTAAGGGTGTGCTAGTCAGCAGCCTGCTGGGGGGAACAGCACTCCCAAAGCTGCCATGCTCTCTCCTCTCAACTCATGCACATCTCCGTCAACACACCTTTCATACTTACTTGCTGCAATTGCTGCTTTACTTTTCTATATTTTTGTTAGACTCTGCTTTTCCTAAGGGAAAACGAGGGGTCTTGTTCTGTGTTCAAGCTGGTGCCACTGTGCTCTCATGATGATTGATTAAAAAAAGAACAGTGGGATTGGGGAAGCAGGGCAGAAGTTAGAGAAGAGTCATGACCAGAGTCAAAACACAACTCTGCAAATTTTATGTCCAGCATTTTCGCAGTGTTCTGTTCTACGGTGGGGATATACCTTAAACATTTTTCCCTCATCATTTTAGATAGGTTATAGACTGGTCGTATTTCATTATCTATACTAGTGTGTATGTGTGTGTATAACTACCTATATCCACATCTTTAGCTATATCAGTTTGGATATCTGTTATTCCTTTAATCACCTGCTTTTATTTTTCAAATAAGGTATTAAAAGATGGGGGCAGAACGTGAAAGTAATCACAGACATACAATTCTTTGCTTCATAAAATTATTTAAATTAAAATAATAAATGACTGAGATTCATTAATTTCTTTCATTAAATCATAGCTGTGCACATTAATGCAATCTGGGGTACAATGTACTGGTTTTATATACAATTTGAAATATTTTCATCAAACTGGTTAACATATTCTTCATGGCATTTTCTTAGGAGAGTCATTAATTTTGAAAATGTAATTGAAATATTGTAACTGAGGACTAATTTGTTCCGTCAGTGATTTGACAAAATATTGTTCTTACTCCGTATTAATATCTTATTATCTCAATTTAGTGAAAACATCCTGACTAAAGACATCAATTATTTATTTGCACACTTAAATTATTCCAAAAATGCTATTTGTTTAGCAAGTGAAGATTCTATGTTGCTATTATTTTCACTAAAATGCGATTTTATGTAAAATCTTGCTATAGTCAAACTTGCAAAGGGCATGACAAATACCCCTTCCAACCACAATCCATCAGTAAGAAGCCTTGCCCCACAGACTGTCACTCTTGGCTAATTCACCAGAGCATTTCTACTTTCTCATCCTACATTGCTTTATGAGTTCCCAGTTAATAAATTTGTTTCCTATGGGGTAATTCATTTGTGACTCAGAAATGCATTTAAGTGTTTCCTATATGTGTTATTAAGTATATTACTACAACAATTAGGTATATTCCTGCAATAAGCAAATACCATGTGCATAATAATTGCTGGGTGTCCTGCTATCGGAGAAGGAGAGAATGACGGTTGGGATAATCACCATGGCGACAGGCTAGAGCCGGACCTGTCAGTGTGACCTCATGGTTATCCACACACACGCACACACGCGCCCGCACGGATAGACACAGAAACACCTGAGTGTGTGTGTGTGCGAGGGTCACTAATGAGGGAGAGCACGCCAATTACCTGAATTTCAGTTTCTAAACACCATCTTTCAATTTAAAAAAAATCAAGACTGAAGTTTAGGGGAGGTGAAATGTGATTCCAGAACATCTCGTGGTGTTAGGTAATGAGGAAATGCTAAATAAAATAATAGAGTTATAAGAAAAAAATACAAGCACCAACTTGAAGAAGCTCCCACTTCTCTGTAATTGCTTCTACGTAGCAATTTGAGCAACACAATAAATAACAACATTACCATGTAGATGGCTCGTGATAAATCATGGGTATGGAATCCATGGATACATTGTGAACTAATTTGTGGCCCATATAATGGAATTAACATTCATGCTTTTACATTATGAATCCTTCTTCATATTTGATAATAGTATAAATTTTATGAGAGTAATTGTCATAAAATATAGATTATCTGAATTCATTCAGCAACCAGGCACTGAGTCTTTTTACCAGAAAAAAAACAACCATAATGATCATAAATTCTTATGGCAACCTGAAATACACCTAGTACCCTCAATTTACCAACGAGATATCATCGCAGCAGCAGCCCTGTGCCCATAAAGGAAGGAGAGGATACTTTTCTTAACTGCAGTTATCATTTCCCTGTGTTGTACTCCAACACATATACAATTACAAAGGAAGAAAAGACGAGCGCTGGTGTCTGGATGGTACCCGGCTATGTGTGTCTCCATGTTCCATATTACATGGCTGGACACTGTCCAGACAGCCCTTATATGTTGGTAAACGAGAGTCATTTCCTTTGTTAAAATCATCTGGAAAAACAATGAGAACAATTCACAACTGACATTAAAACTGAACATATGGATAAATCAACATGCAAATTCACTGATTAATTGGTAGAATGGATAAAATTTTTATCAAAATAATCTAGGAGAGCTATGGGAGAAATTGGGTGGAAATTAGGTTCTTTACTTACTGAAGTAGTATCTTTGGTATTCTATATTATTTTCATAAAAAAATGAAATGTTAGAGTAAAACATAGACCAATGTGCAGTTTAAGACTCTGATGAGCTCACCAGCAGCTACGTAGCTATTTTGTCTGAGCACCGGAGTTGGGTTCAGCAAGCGCCTGAATTTCTCTTCCTTAACCAAAATGTGATTTGTACCCATGAAATTATACGTTTATCCACTTTTCTTGGCCCACCTACAATAATTGTAGCTAATGTCCATCTAAATTATTCATTTTATGTGGTGAATAGTGAGTATTTTTAGAGCGCTGTGGTGTCAGAGCTCACAGCAGCCTATAACTCCAGGGTTCACGCGATTCTCTTGCTTCAGCCTCATGAGTACCTGGGACTACAGGTGCCCTGCCACATCGCTGGCTATTTTTTTCTTGCAATTTTTCCGGGACCAGCCTCGAACCTGCCACCCTCGGTATATGGGGCTAGTGCCCCACCCACTGAGCCACAGCCGCTGCCCAACAGTGATTATTCTTAAAACAGATCCTGGGGTCCTTTAAATTGCTTCATTTATTTATTTTTTTTCCATTCTTGGGTTGGCCCAGGGACCATTATTGAGTTAAATGTTTTGTAATGAAGAACACTGCCTCACTGAAGTTGGCTTTGTCTGTGAACTAAAGGAATAATCTGATTCCTAAAGTTGCAAATTGCATCTCAAAGTGAGAAGGTGGAATTTATATTTTCCTTCACCAGGGGTCATTTTCCAAAATACTTCGTTTTGCTTTGTTTCCTAAACAATATATTCTCAGAGGGCATACTTTAAATCCATCATAGACCTGTATATAAACACATTATCTATGTGCTGATTATTCTAGAGAAATTGATTTATCAAGAAGAACAGGGTTCCTGGTTCTCTCTCCCTTCCTCCCTTGGGCATTTCCCGTGGAGAGGAGGAGTAGCTGACCAGATCGCCAGAGTCCAGGGGACTAATGAGGGTGACTGTTAGAAGATGAGATCACTATGCTGTCACCATTTTTCTTACTCTATTCCTTTATTCTATTTATTTAAAAAAAACACACACAACAACCTTTCTACTTCTTGGTGCGTCACCCACATCTGCAGGGTTGAGGTGTGGAGCTTCCCTGCACCTGCCCTCATCTGCAGGGTTGAAGTGTGTGGAGCTTCCCTGCACCTGCCCCTGCACCTGCCCTCATCTGCAGGGTTGAGGTGTGGGAGCTTCCCTGCACCTGCCCTCATCTGCAGGGTTGAAGTGTGTGGAGCTTCCCTGCACCTGCCCTCATCTGCAGGGTTGACGTGTGGAGCTTCCCTGCACCTGCCCTCATCTGCAGGGTTGAGGTGTGGAGCTTCCCTGCACCTGCCCTCATCTGCAGGGTTGAGGTGTGGAGCTTCCCTGCACCTGCCCTCATCTGCAGGGTTGAGGTGTGGGAGCTTCCCTGCACCTGCCCTCTTACTCCACGTGTCCTTTGACTCTGATTCCTGTTATCAGGCAGAGGAAATGAACACAGCCCAAATTGGAGGAGCAAAGGACGAAAGTGTTTCCCTTTAGCTCTGTACTGCAGCTCAGCCTTTACCAGAGCCTGTGTCGCCATGTGGGTTTAGCTCACCTGACAATAACGTGAAACTTTAACTTGGGTGTTGCTTTCATACAGTCCTCTCGTCATGATGGGTGTATGTGTGTGTGCGTGTGTGTGTGCACGCACGTTTAAGTGGGAGCAAGCAGAGGCAACCTCAGATGTACCTGCTAGCCTGGGTCAAATAACACAAAACTACTTTAATAAAACCTTAATTATACAGACATTACATGTACATTCAGCACTATTTTAGCCCTAACTTAATTTTGTATTCAATGGCTAAAGGTTTGGTTTACTTTATAAATTATTTCACTGAGCAAATAATTGTTCTCAAGTACGTGTCCCTGACTCAACGACTCCTTAAACAGTTGGTTGAAAAATATAGCAAATTAGAACTTAAAGGTTACGAAATCCAGAAATGTTTACTTGTATTTCACCTGTGTTGGCTGGGGCTGGGGGTTGACTCAGCATCTCTCTAAGATACGGAATCCTTTCTTCTTGCTCTCTCTGGTTGCCCAGCAACTGATTCTCAGCCAGCAAGAGCATCATGCCCAGCTTTGTCCTTTTATGTCTGTCCTTCCCTTGACTTTGCCTTGGAGTTAGTCAGAAATCAATTCCATCACCCCAACAGTGTGGAAACCAGCAGTGCTCTAAATGTTCAGCTCTCCATTTGAAAACTTCCAAAAGTCTCCTGACTATTCTTAAGGTCAATAACTGGTATGTGCTTAATGAAACAGGCGCTGGTTTAGCTATGCCATACAAAGACCAAACTAGCTCAATGACTGTGCATTGTTTCAAAGAAGGTAATTATTTTAACACAAAACTTTTTAGCATATTGCTAAATAAATGTATACTATTTAAATATGAAGTGAAATTTTAAAAAGTCAGTAAAATTCATTTTAAACTGATGAAGATATTAAATTAATATACTTTGAGTATATAATTTTTAAATGAAAGTTTTCTCCTCTGGTTTTGTTATAGAGGTAATGAATGCAAACTTTCCTTAAAATGATAATAAATATGAAGGGTTAAACAATTATAAAGTCAAGCTTTTAGAGTCATATTTCTTTTATCTACAGTCATTTGACATTATCCATGTTGGTTACTGGGGCAAATGCCCAAGAAAAAAGACCAGAAATAAAAAATAAAATGATTCACATATGAACATAATAGTACTCCAAATCCTGTGCTATGCAGACTTACGGACCTGTTCAAGGGATTTGTGGAAGTACATGGGGTGGGGGGCTTTGTGGAGTAGGGATACAGCCCATCCAGTAAATCGGGGTTCACACCTCTCAGACTTCCAGAGGCCACAGAGAAGTGAACTGTGGAAGATGCAAATGCAGGTGCAGAGCGCGGGGCCAGTGACCCAGGTGCCGCACAGAGGCCATCAGCAGTGACCCAGGTGCCGCACAGAGGCCATCAACAGTGACCCAGGTGCCGCACAGAGGCCATCAGCAGTGACCCAGGTGCCGCACAGAGGCCATCAGCAGTGACCCAGGTGTAGCACAGAGTCCATCAGCAGTGAGTGATCCAGGTGTAGCACAGAGGCCATCAGCAGTGACCCAGGTGCCGCACAGAGGCCATCAGCAGTGACCCAGGTGCCGCACAGAGGCCATCAGCAGTGACCCAGGTGTAGCACAGAGGCCATCAGCAGTGACCCAGGTGCCGCACAGAGACCATCAGCAGTGAGTGACCCAGGTGCCGCACAGAGGCCATCAGCAGTGACCCAGGTGTAGCACAGAGGCCATTAGCAGTGACCCAGGTGCCGCACAGAGGCCATCAGCAGTGACCCAGGTGTAGCACAGAGCATGGCCAGTGACACACAAACAGCAGAATGAGACAGACATGAGTAAGTTTTCATCTTCTAAGCCAAGGACAGTGTCTGAGTAGGAATTCACTCTTCTTGTTTACATACTGACTAAACAAACAAACAAACAGAAATCTGTAATTAATAATTGCGATGTACCCAACCTTTTAAATGTTGGGAAAAATAAGTTTTTAAACCTTTGTACAGGCCAAGCAACCAAGAAAATTAAACTCATCTTTCTGAGGAATCCAACAGGGAACAGTTTTCAGACGATAAAATTTTTTATAACCTATTTATTTGATTAATTCTTAACTTAGAGCCATTTAAAATTTTTCTGTGGTGTGCCGAGTAAACAGATTTCTCAGCATGCTGGCCCCCCCCCCGACCCCCAGCAACATGGGCCCAGCCTCGCTTCTTCTTCCCGGCTCCAAATTCTATGACGGTCTTCTATTTTTTTTTCATTGTTTTTTATTAAATCATGAACACATAATCATGTATACATTAATGCATTTATGGGGTACAATGCGTTTTTCTTCCTACTATTCCCATCTAGTTCACTTTTTCATTTTTGTTTTAAAGCCCGGACCAAGTTCTATGTTCCTCGAAAAGGATTTCTCCCCCCAGCCCCGGATCTCCTCATTGGGTTTTATTTTTCCTTTTGCTGAAGCACCAGCAAGTATTTATTTCCTCATGTGACACTGAAGTCAGCTTGGGAGTGGCCGTTGCTCACTGGCTGCGCCTACACAGAATGTCGACGGCCACATACACTTTGTCCCTCAGATCACAGCTGGCTCTGGCTCAGAATTTCAGAGTGTTTTACACGTAGGTACGACAGAAAGCAAGGGAATTAATGTGTCCCAAGGACTTACCAAAGGCATGTATTTGGCTTTATTACTGGGAAATATTTGAGATATTTTTGATTCTGCAATGTTCTACTGGTTTATTAAGGGTGGCAGATGTAAGGAAGCTTTAAGAACGGACATCTCGGGCCAGGAACGCTCTGGCATAGGAGGACACTTTGATGGGTGTGTGTCCCCTCCCGGTCCTTGCTCATGTCAGCTGGGAAGCCTTTGTCCTGGCCGTGGTGTAATGCTGCGATGATTTCTCAAATGCCTGTTATGAAGTCCCTTAAAGTGTTAAATGAAATGACAACTGCTGGTTACTGTCATCATAGCTAGAAAGCACGTCTATGTCTACTGTTATGAACTAGATGTTATCTCCGAGGATCTTCTGCTCTCCCAGGCCATCTGCTAACAGTCCCCACAGACCAGACCACACACTTTCCATGCACAGCGTATGGAATCATCTTTCTAAAACACACGTGATTATGCTACTCGAAAGCCTCTCAAGAGTTTTAAAATGAATTCTAGCTCCTTCCTGAGGCATTAAACGATCCATTTAATCTGAATCCAACCTCTCTCTGTTCTTCGTTTCCCTCTTACAAAACCATGATGTTGGGCAGAATCATTGCCTTATCCAAAACATTGTTAAGCTGTATCAGTCAAGGTGTGATGTAAGAAAAGGAGAGCGCTCCAGGTATTTTAACAAAGGAGAAGGAAGTGATTGCAAGTGGACCTAAATGCAGAAGGTAAAAACCAGATCCCAACTAGGGGTTGAGAAAAAATTTGCAAGCTTGCAGACTGATTCACCAGGGCAGCCTCTCTCTCAGGAACCACCATAGGAATGCATTTCAGAATCAAAAGCTATGTCCAGAGCTGACACCTGACTTTCAGAATATTGAAAAATCAACAATGGAACAGCAATGCAAAAAAATGACCACCAAAGGTAGGTCAGAGGGTGGACTCTGTCCAACATTCCCCTTTCATCTGCATATTCCAAGATCTCCACGGGAAATGAGCTCCCCCCTCTGAAGAGCAGAGACGCTTCTAGAGTCTTCTGAAAGCCTTTCTGGTTCATCCAGAGTTTCTTTCTTCAATGTCAGCATTTGAGTGAGGGCCTCAAATATTTTTCACAAGATGTTATTATTTAGGTGCGGAAAGGTGAGAGTTCTTTAATAGGGTAAATAATTTAAAAGATTTCAAACAGAAAGATGATTTAAGAGAGTGAGAGGTGAGAAACAATTCAAATATTTGAAATCTGAATTTTTCTTAAGGGACTCAATTTTCGAATGATTTAGCATTATAAGAAAGATCATGTGTGATGTGGCCACTTTATACAAGGCTCTTAATCAACCCTTCACACCTACATTCCTATCAGGAATTCTCACACCAAGAAAGTGAATCTCCCTCAGATCAGAGTTTTACCAAGTTTAAATGGAAAACGTTTGCATTCAAATCTAGTTCTTAGTGCTCTATTCTGTAAGATAATGCCTCTGTTTATGTTTAAAATAAAATTCATGGCAGTAGAAAATATTAAAAACGGTGTTGGAGCTTTGTGTTGTTTAGAACTATGGAGAGAAGGGAAATAAAAATAATGTGTTTCAGTTAAGCTCAATTTAAAAAGGCAATTTTAAATACATATTATTGTAAGATGGTAATTTCCATTATTTAAATGGTGTAGAGTATTTGGCAAGTGTTCAAGTTACCCACAGGGGAGAAGCAACCTTTCTCACGTTTTGGGTGATTGTACGTGTGTGCTTTTTCTCCTTAATAATTTTATGTTCCCTTTTGTCACATCTGCACAATTGTCACATCTACACAATACAGGAAAATGAAAGCACATTAGCTGCATTGTGTGTGGAAAGGACATTTGGTTTTAATTAACATCAGACAATGAGAAAGGTGCTCTGGTTTGTATCACTGTTGACTATTTGATGCGCACGCTTGACCCCAGAGTCACAAAGCCCCTCAGGCTGGGGTTCCAGGAGGTCGACCGACAGGCACAAAACGCTTTATGCAGAATCCTTTCCTTCCTGTAGACATCTTAAACAATTGTGTGTCATTTTAGTGTTAAAAAAAAAGATTTTGAAACAGGAGTCAGATGTATAATAATTATTTTAAAAGTGAGCTGGATAATGAACAAAGGCTCCTGGATGAGAAAAGCACAACTCACTGGTGACTAAAGTCTCAATAGACCTTCAGGTTGAATGAGACTTTACAGAAGCAGGAATAAACGAACACCTTGGACTTGTCTAACACATTGAATGAAAAGAGAACTTAATCTTGTAACTGAGTAAAGTGCCAGTCAAACTTATTCTGTACCGGCTAGGAGAGCATTTGTATTACCTGTGCAAAAACCAATGTATCCTATTCTCTTGCTAGAAGGATATTGACCAAGTGCGTCCACAACAAATCACTCCAAAATTTAATGGTTTAAAATAACAACTATTTATTGAACTTACAATTCCCAGAGCTGGTGTTATCTGGGCAAATGGCCTGTGCAGTCTCTCCTCTCTGGATGCAACTTGGGCTCGTCTGCTTGAAGCTGTGCAGGATTCAAGAGCAAGATCTGAGAAAAATCTGGCCCCTCAGCCCAGCTGCATAATTTGCACGCTGCCATTTGTACTGTGTTTGATAGCAGCTGTGCAACACAGCTAGCCCATACTCAAAGATGGGAAAAGAAACACCACCACTTTATGGAAAAAAAGAAAAACATCAAAGCCACGTTAAAGATCTGAACATGAGGAGGACTGGAGAATTGTGTCTAGTTTTTCAATCTAATAGACTGTGTTGGAAACAATTTTTATTGGTTAGATAATTCTCTTGATAATAAAGTGTCCTTCAATGAAAATGGGCATCAGAGGAGAGATTACTGACAGAATAGCGCAAAAATATTGATTCTTTACCCAGTAAAAGAGAAATTGCATCTTCTTTCCTGCCTCATGACTTTCAAACTGGGATATTGGTTCTCTGTTTTTTTTCTGGCTTTGAACTTGCCTGAAACATTGGCTTTTGCTGAATCTGGACCTGGCTGATCTTCAGGCTGGAAAGACACGATAAGCCGCCGTGGTTCTGAGATGTTCAGACTCCTACGGAAACGAGCCATCAGCTTTCCTGGTCCCCAGCTTCCAATCCCACTGCAGACTTTGAGACCTGCTAGCCGCATTGTCGCGTGAGACAATTCCTTATGATAAACTCCTACACACACGCGTCTATATATACATAAAAATACACACAGAATTCTATCTCCCTAGAGAATCCTGAGTAGTACAAATGTATTGTAAATGTTTTTGATAATGATGATTTTTTTTAATAATTTTATTGAATCATAATTATGTACATTGGTGCAATCACAGGGCACGATTCATATACATTCAGAAATATTTTGATCATACTGTTACAGATATCCTTCATGGCATTTCCTTGATCACTATATAAAG
>CAUYON010082502.1:0-12396 GCA_963573935.1 Arctocebus calabarensis
GGGCGCCTGTAGTCCCAGCTACTAGGGAGGCTGAGGCAAGAGAATCGCTTAAGCCCAAGAGCTGGAGGTTGCTGTGAGCAGTGTGACGCCATGGCACTCTACCCAGGGCGATAAAGTGAGACTCTGTCTCTACAAAAATAATAATAATAATAATAATTTAGGAATTTATGTGCAGATGTCATTCTTTTTTATATATATTACTGAAGACTTTGATGAGTGTTCATGGCATTTTTTCCTACCGTTTCTTTTCTTTTCTTTCTTTTTCTTCTTTTTTTTTTTGAGACAGAATTTTCACTCTGTTGCCATGGCATCAACCTAGCTCATGGCAACCTCCAACTCCTGGGTTCAAGTGATGCTCTTGCCTCCACCTCCCAAGTAACTGGGACTACAGGCACCTGCCACAATACTCAGTTAATTTTTCTATTTTTATTTTATTTATTACTATTATTTTTGAGACAAAGTCTCACTTTGTTGCCCTTGGTAGAGTGCCCTGGTGTCATAGCTCATAGCAACTTCAAATTCTTGGGCTTAGCAATCCTCTTGCCTCAGTTTTTCATTTTTAGTAGAGATGAGGTCTCACTCTTGCTCAGGCTGGTCTTGAAATCCTGAACTCAAGCAATCGACCCACCTTAACCTCCCAGACTGTTGGGATTATAGGCATGAACCACGTGCCTGGACAATTTTTCTATTTTTAGTAGAGACAGGGTCTTAATCTTGCTCAGGCTGGTCTCAAATTCCTGAGCTCAAGCTATCTCCCTGCCTTGGCCTCCCAGAGTGCTAGGATTACAGCTGTGAGTCATTGTACTCAAGCCTATTTTTGATGGCTTATTATATTTGGTCATGCTAGAACTTTAGGCATTGATGGATTGTAGAACCTGAAAATCTGGAGAAAGCTGTAATTCACCAGTTGGACAAGTAGTCAAAACCTGTCAAACTCCTGTTGTTATTTTTGGTACCTGAGGGGCTCAAAGAGCAATTGGAGAGAAGCAAGGGCCAGGAGGCAATACTAGGCAGCAAAGAAGAAAAGCAGAAAGCCATCAGGTACAGAGAACATGGAGGAATCCCAGATGTTCCACCCTCCTGATCGAACAGCAGTGAAGTAGAGGGGAACTGAAGCAAGGGGAACTGAACCAGTCAGGAAAGGCTTTGTCCGAGACAGAAGGCCAACACCATAGTCACAAGGAGAAACTGAAATCAACATACTGGTCTGTTGTTGATGAAAGAAACAAAGCTAGGGCTTGAGTCAAAACCTCATGTCCAAGATGGTAAGTTAAGACTAACATTCAAAAGATACAATTGTGCGTGAGCCAAAGCAAAGAATGGGGGAATGCAAAGAATGAGACCAGCCTGAGAAGGAGTAAGACCCCTCCCCTTGCCCACAATTGGGTGTGGGCATTAGGAAAAGCAGAGAATCAAAATGCTGAGGCGTAGAGGATAGGAATGGGTTCCAGTGATGCAAAGAACTGGAATATGAGCAAAATAGAACATGCCGTGGAGTAGGACAGCTAGGGGTGGGGAAATGAAGAACAAGGAATGAGCAGACTCTGCCTCACTGGCTTTGTCTTAACCAATTTAGAGACTTGGCCTTCAGATGTGGAATGGAGTTTGGCAGGAACCAAGGGGACACAGGTGCTACAAATCAAGGCAGGCCAGAGACGCCAGGCAGCCAGAACAGAGGAATAAAACACAGTTGACCAGAAGGTCTTCAGAGTCCTATAACAGCTGCTGTAGAGACTTACATACTTCTAGTTGAAAGAAGAGTCAGCTCCCAAAATACAGAATGCTCAGGGGACCCAATGGAATGAAAATAACTTTGCTAGAGTGACAACTTAAAAGACAGATCCTGACAACAATAAATGCAAAGCAATAAATATTAGGACAGCTCCTATTATGATGACAAGGTCCAAGAGGACTGATTTTTAAAAATTATTTTGTTTTAAAACATGTAACTATTAACATATATAAAACAGCTGAGCTTTTAGAAAACGTTTCTGGTACTAATTTTACATAGTATTATTTAAACATTCAATAGAAAGTTGAATTATTAATACGTTAATTTATGAAGATCAAGTTTCATAAAAGTTGCTTCTATAAATGACCATTCGTAGAAGTATGATTCTGTAAAAGAGACAGAGAAATAGGTCTAGAAACCTGGAATGACTGTTGTCTCTAATAATGACAACTGATTGTTTCTCACAACATATAAAAAATAAGATTCAACACTTCAGTTTGAATATTCGATCATATTACAATAACAGTCAAATATTCATAACATACCAATAATTAGTAAATATCATGAATATAATCTAATATTTGTAGCGAACTGTATGATCTGTCAAGTCAAAGCCAGCTCAGATTAAATATATTAAAAAATACATGACTCTATGTGATCAAAAAGTTCATTAAGATATGTGTTGTCTTTTGACAATAGATTTGTGTAATCAGGTAAAACCCAATGGTATACAAATAATGTGTCTGGAAATTTTTTTTGTAAAGAAGCAACAGCTTCCAGACAAATTTCAGATACTGGTGAAGCCGACCAACATATACTAAAACTTTGAGACTTTCCTCTGACAGTACATTTTCTATTTCTCTCCAAGTCCTTTCTCTGCTCCATTTCACACTGAAATAACAAAATGCAGTATAGATATCAAGGAACAGTGTTAGTAGCAAAATTCTTCAGGGTAGTGAATGAATGACTGCAAAATACCTAATAACAAGACAAACTGGGACACAAAACACTGTGTTGTGTGAGGTAATTGTAATTTATTAGTGCTCTGAGAGAGTTTCAAAAGTTTATAATCAGGAAATTTCAAATTGACCAGTTTCCAGAGAGGAATCCTCACTATATTTTCTTCCTGACCCAATTTTGCAGAAACTTAGTGGCATGACCTTTAGGGCATAGAGGAAAGGTGCTGCTTATAAATTTAGTTTTTAATACATTTTAGTGAAACAATCACTATTGCTCTGTTTTATAATTATGTTATTTTAAAGCCAGCTTCAGGGAACACCAACATTATTAGCTAACTATACCTACAGAGTAAGGCTATAAAACTATTATGTAACTATGTTTAACCTAAACACAATCTCACCTAAATGCTGAAGGCATCTTCAACTAACTTGAGGTTAATTAAAATAAACAGAGCCATCAAAGATATTCTAGAGTTTTATCACTATCATTCATAAACTTTTGCTCTTGTTCATCCCAAACACAATTCCACATAACTTTCCTTACCCACTCAGAAGCTAAATATTTTAAGAGCAGCTCAAATTCAGGTGTGTTTGTATGGATCAGGGGTCAAAAACACAGGTACCCAATCAAGCAAGGCCCCAAATAAGAGAGTAGGAATACCAGGCCTTGTGCAAAACTGGTTCTGAGGAACAGAAAGCTATCTGAAACCAAGGCTACCTTCTCTACTTCTAAGGAGCCATGTGACCTGTCTGCGGTCTTCTCTCTCTCTCAACTAGATTCCTCTACTTATCAGGACATGGTCATCAGCTTCTGAGCTCCAGTGAACACCACCAGCTAAAATGTCCCTTTGCGTCTCCTGGTTCAAGTTCCTGAGAGAAGGATTGTGTGTGGATCAGCAAGGTGACCTGTGAGGGGCTCTCTGTGGGTCCTCTGGAATAATCAATTAAATCAGAGAAGACAGATCACAAGCATGATTATGCAGGCCTCATGGGCAGTCAGGCAAAGATAAATACATGCAATGTGATCTCTGTGTATGGATAGATATTACTTGTATGGCACATTATAGCTTCACAATATTCCATTTTTAAATTTGCTCTTTGGCTTGGTCAAAATTCAACTAGACAACAGAAAACATACATACTTATTTACAGAGGGAATTTAGCAAAGGAGAAGGAAAGGCCAAAAGTTAAACTGGAGGGCACCTAGAGCTTAGTAGCAGCAGGACACTACTGGCATCCCTAGGATCAAAGGACAAAATGAGGACGTGGTGGTACTAGAACTCAGGACCAGGATTATCTTGAGAACCACAGTCAGCCTAAAGAGAGGAAGCCAAGGTCAAAAAAGTGGTATGATTGCTACCAGAAATGCTGCTGAGGCAGAGAGAAGGAAAGAAATTTTCTGGCTTTTTCCTTCTTCACACTTTCTAGTCTCCTCTCTACTTGCCATTGACCTAACACCGGAACCCAGTATCTTAGCTCATGCTGCCACAACAAAATACTGTCACGGTCTGGCCTGGGTTTCTTAACTGCTGCCAAGTCCAACATCAAGGTGCCAGCCTTGCTTCTGGTGAAGGCACTCCTCCAGGTTTGCAGATGGCTGGCTCAAGCAATCCAATCATTCTGCCTCAGCTCCCAATAGCTGAGATTATAGGCACCCGCTCCCTCACCCAGCTAGTTTTTCTATTTTTAGTAGAGAGAGGGTCTTGCTCTTGCTCAGGCTGGTCTTGAACTCCTGAGCTCAAACAATCTACCTGCCTCTGCTTAGCCTCCCAGAGTGCTAGGATTATTGGCATGAGCCACTATGCCCTGCTGGCCTCTCTTTTCTTACAAGGCCACAGCCCTATTTGATTAGGGTCTTATCTTAACGACCTCATTTAACCTGAATTACCTTCTAAAGACCCTATCTTCACACAGAGTCACTTTAGAGCTTAGGGTTTCAACATAAGAATTTGGAGAGGACTATAATTAAGTCCACAGTACCTGCAAATACAGATGCTCACCACCACCACTGTCACACAGAAAAGACAAGAAATGCATCTGAAGTAGCAAATGGCCTTCATGCTTAAATTATTCTTACTTTAAAAATTATGAAGTTGAGGCAATTTAAATTTCAAGGTCATAAAGCTAGTAAATGGTAGCACCAGATTCTATTACAAGTCTTCTCATTTCAAATACAGTGGGATGACTTCCACTGAGATTTCACCATATATTTCAAATCTCCTGGGCTCACCTTTCTCTGAATTTTTAAACCACATTCTTTACTTTGTAATTCATCAATAATTACTATCTTGTTTTATTCCCATGATTCTTATGAGAAATATTCCATTATTCCACATCTCCCCAAAGGAATCCAAAGTAACCTAAGATCAGGTATCACATAGCTCCTCAAATAGCCTCCATCCCATTGTCTAGGCCTAGGTATCATGTAGGTGCCAAATAACTGCTCTGATTAATTTTTCCCACAATATTTGCTAGTGTATTAAGAAGGTTTTATTATTTCTTGTTAACAAAACCCTTCAACCATTTTCCAAAATGCCACACATTTTTAGTCACCAAGAAAATTTTTCTGGGGCACAAGGAAATAATCTATTTAAATATGGTTTATTATTTAGATATAATCCTATAGTATGGTCTATTGATCTGAACCAAGATCTTTAAATACTTTCCAATTTCCCTCTTAACTGACTTATCTGTCAAGGTTATCTTTTATCTTCTCCATTATTCACTGTTATAGTGTAACTGCCATCCTCTTTTGTCATAGCTGGACTGCAAATATTGGGCTACGTCACCATTGATTGGCAATATGTCACACCATCCTTTGCCAAGGAAATTTGTAGAAACAATCAGAAACTCCTTTGCAAAAGTTCCTGGAGGTAAAATAATAAAGACTTCTTTCCTTGTCATCAGCTATGTTATGAAATATGACATGGGTATTGTAATCACTCAGAATACTATTAGTACAATGAGATATAAAACAAATTAAATCTTATAGTACTTGTGTTAAAATAGCAAGATCATACTATTTTTTACTTTACCCTAACTCAGATGCCAGTTTCTGAACCCTGTCGTACTACTAATTCTTTTCTTCAAGTATTCTACTCCCTGATCACCAGCAATTATTCTTCCAGAACTTTCTGGAAGATTTTCACCACTGCAAAAACTCTTCCAGCCCTTTGAGACCTCCATTGCAATGACCCCTTCACTCTCTCCCATCTACTGTCACACCTCCCACCCCATTCCTCACCAGCTTGACGTTCTTCCTTGATCAGAAGTTTCTTTTTCTGCATCTGTATTCAAGTTGCTGAACATTCTTGGAGGCAATAATATAATCAGATTAAATGACTTGTGAGATTAGTCTTTTTCTAGGGCAGCGGTTCTCAACCTGTGGGTCGTGACCCCTTTGGGGGTCTCCTGCATATCGTATATTTACATTACAATTCATAACCATAGCAAAATTATAGTTATGAAGTAGCAACGAAAGTAATTTTATGGTTGGGGGTCACCACAACATGAGGAACTGTATTAAAGGGTCGCGGCATTAGGAAGGTTGAGAACCACTGTTCTAGTGAGAGGAAGGCTGCTTCATCTTTTGTTTTTGTTTTGAGAGACATGAGTGCTGTATCTTCCTAAGATTTAAGGAAAATTAATGGTTCCTGTCACACTCAAACTGTGTTTAATTTTTTCAAAATTTCACACACTAAGGTCAGGCATGGTGGTTCATGCCTGTAATCCTAATGATTTGGGTGGCTGAGGTAGGAGAATTGCTAGAGGTTTGGAGTTCAAAAGCAGCCTAAGTAATATAGCGAGATCTTATATCTATAAAAAATATGGAAAAATTAGCTAGGTCTGGTGGTGCACACCTGTAGTCCCAGCTATTCAATTGGATGAAGGAGGAGGATCATTTGAGCCCAGGAGTTTGAGGTTGTGGTGAGCTGTGATGGCACCAACTGTACTCTAGCCTGAACAATAAGACCCTGTCTCAAAAAAATATTTTTTTAAACACTTACACACTTTCAGCTTAAAAATTCAAGTTACACAAAGGATGTAAAGGGCAAAATGAATTTCCCTCCAATCTCTGATACTCAGCCTCTGGCTCTCTTTCCAAGAACAACCAGTGTTTTAATTTTTCTGTGTCTCCTTCCTGGAACCACATTATATTAATCAAGACCTATTATGTGCTTGGAGTACCACATTTAACCCAAAGTCTCAGTGGCTGAATACAATAAAGGTTTATTTCAAACTTCATGTTTAAGCTGCACCACTTTGTGAGGCTGCCATCTCAACATGTTACTTTCAGGGACCAGAGAGCTGGGATGTTGCACAGGGGTTTTTCTCAACTCTTTGGACTCCCCCCAACTGGCCAGAGCTAATCACATTGTCCACTTAATTGGAGAGAGCCATCTGTCATGTGCACAGGAGGGAGAGGACACCCAGATACCAATAAGCACTCACGATCTCTATCACACATGTACTTACCGTATATGCATTTTACATAAATGGGAGCATACTAGACATAGTTTCTCCACTTTGCTTTTTTCACTTAACATATGATAGTTCCCTATATGTGGCTACACTACAATTTATTTATTTTTTATTTTTGCAGCTTTTTTGCCACGGCTGGGTTTGAACCCGCCACCTCCAATATAAGGGCCCAGCGCCCTACTCCTTGAGCCACAGGCACCACCCCAGTACAGTTTATTTCCCTAGTATTTGATTGGTGGATATTTAGGTTTTTTCCTTTCTTTTGTAACTACAGACAGTAGATATAATAAATAATCTTGCAAGAGTAACACTATTAATAAATGACATGTACCTTACTATGTGCAAGGCACTGCTCAAAGCATATTGCATGTTTTAACTCCAGTAGTATAGGCAGCTCTATGTGACAGGTGGCATAATTCACAGGTACCTCATTTATAGTGGCAGACCCTGGCCATCAATGCAGGCAGTTGGCACCATAGCCTATCTAATTCATGTAGATATTTGCATTTATAAGCACAAATTCCTATCACATAATTTCTGCAAGTGAAATTTGTAGATCATAAAGCATTTGAATTAGAAATTCTTTCAGATATTTCCAGAAGTACTAGATTCCTTTTATGGATCCTTTCAAATCCACTCTGGTCTTAGGCAGCCTGTTCTGTGCAGACATCTACAAGATTCAAGCAGATACGATCTGACAGAATCTTTTTTTGACATTCTAAACACTCATGCATCAGAAACCTAGAAACTGAGGGAAGTTTAAAGCCCACAGAGTCACCCTTGACCAATGGAAGACAGTTGATAAATACTGCCCTCTTTTTCTCCCAGCTGGAAACTTCTATGATGTATTTCCTAAGGCTCCTCAGATCTCGCAGAGTTGAGTGCTAGTTTCCCCAATCGACAATCTACTGAATCTTTGCCTCATTGTATTTCTTCCTTTTTCACCGCTCTGTTCCTTGGGATCACTTCTTAAATAAAGTATCTGCAGCACAGCATTTGTCTCCAGTCCACTTTCGGAGGATCTAAGTGGTGCAGCAGCAGGATCCCCCTCAAGAAACAGAGCACTCATTCCCTTGGCCACTGGGACTTTTGGCTGCTGACAAATCACAGCTGACTCCCTTTCAGGACATTGCCCTGGCCAAAAGCCGAAAGCTTTTTCATCATCTTAAAGAGAAACTCTGCACATGTTAAAACAGTAACTTCCCAGTCCCTGGTAATCTCCATTATATTTTCTGCCTTTATAAATTTGGCTGTTCTAGGTACTCAGGTAAGTGGGAGGGTCACCTAAAACTATCTATAAAAGGTCTCTTTACCATCTAATAAACTAGAGACCCTCCCACAATCTAACTCAATGACTAGTAGATTTAGGAATGAAGGATTCTAATTCCCTTCCCTCCTTTTGGGACATCTCTAAAAAGCAAGCTCAGCTCCAGAGATTTCCATGGGATGCACTGAAGCCCAATAAATTGCGACTGCATCACACTTCAACTACTCCTTCTGCTCCATCTTGCTTTTCTCACTCCTGTACAGGTGTGTTTTTGAGGACATTCCCCAACAAACCTCTTGAATGTAAATATCCACCTCAGAGCCCATTTCCTAAGAAACATGATCTCAAACACTAAACTAACAGAATTTGTACCAGTAGTGACCCTAGAAAACAGACCCTTGGGATGAGATTTTGGAGCTGGATCACTCACAGACAGCAATTAGTCTCCATTGCAACTCTTGAGCTCTTAATTGTGGGAGATTGAAATGAGGTGCAGGTGGAAAGTGAAGGGCTAGGCTATGCTGTAGCTGTGGTACTTAACAGTGGTAATGTTCATTATGATTGGAGTGGTGGCCCCAAATGCTTTTGATCTAAAAGGTTTTTGCAGGATCTGAATAGGTGTGTTGAGCAGGGAATCTCAGATGAGAATCTCTACCCCTGAATTCTTTTCATATTGATGGGACTGCTGTTCATTGCATTTCTTCTGGGTTGTAGTATTACTTGTGGTTGACCGTCTTGGCTGAGGGGTAAGAAGACATTTTCAGTGGCTTATAGAACGCCTAATCTGTCAGCACAACAACTGAAAGGACGTTACCTCTAAGGAGGGTCTCATTTTATCGCAAAGGTGGTGTATCAGTGGGTACATGAACACAAGATACAGTAGTTTTCTCCTATACCTCTTCACTCCCAAAGTATTTAGTTTATTAGATGGCTAAGAGACCTTTTATACATAGGTTTAGTTGACCCTCCCACTTACATGAGTACCTAAAATGGCAAATTTAGAGACAGAAAATATAATAGGGATTACCAAGGGCTGGAAAAAGGAGGGACTAAGAAGTTACTATTTTAATGGGTATTGAGTTTCTCTTTCAGATGACGAAAAAAACTCTAGAAATGGATAATGATGATAGCTGTACAACATCGTAAGTGTACTGAATGCCACTGAATTGTACACTTAGAGATAGTTACAATGGTGAATATTCTGTTATATATAGCATATATTTATACTGTATAAATTATTTTTAAAAAGTAATACACTGGGCGGCGCCTGTGGCTCAGCGAGTAGAGCACAGGCCCCATATACTGAGGGTGGTGGGTTCAAACCCGGCCCCGGCCGAACTGCATCAATAGCCATTCGTTGTGGCGGGCAGCTGTGGTCTCAGCTACTCCGGAGGCTGAGGCAAGAGAATTGGCTAAGCCCTGGAGTTGGAAATTGCTGTGAGCTGTGTGACACCACGGCACTCTACCGAGGGTGATAAAGTGAGACTCTGTCTCTACAAAAAAAAAAAAAGTAATACACTTAAAGTGCAAAAATTTTACTATACTGATTTTATATAGTTGTTATCAAGAATACAATTAGATAGAAATTAGATAAACTACAAAGACGATTTAATGAAGTTTTCTACTTTCCCTTGAGTTTGGAGTGGCATAGTCTTCTAGAACACCAGTTAGAGATGAGTAAGAGGATTTCGTCTACCTTGCTCTATCTCTTCACGTGAACACACTCCATACTGTTAGAATAAGTAATCAAATAATTAAATTTAAGAATGAGAGCAATATTATTCACAGAACTCGTATGTATTTTATTACTCACTAATCCAGCCATGGAAATTATAAATGCCAATAAATGCATATTTTACCAGTTTCATACCTCTTAGTCTACCAAGAAATTTCCATGAGTGATTAGTTCCCTTCTGCATTCATAGGCAATACAGTAAGTTCTTAGTCTAAGTGCATCATTGTATTTTCTGAGAATCCTCGTAGCCATTGATAAAAATTATGAAACTGGTACATAATCTGTGATAGTAGAAAATATCCAAACGTACTCATAATCTGTGATAATAGAAAATATCCAAACGTACTCATAAATTGATACAGAGTATCTATAACTAGGAGGAACTGATAAACAATATAAAAAGCATGTCTGTTTTTATTAACTGAAATATTCACAATGACTCATTGCTTTTGTGATGCATGAAAGTTATTGCTTCTGAATTAATTTAGAACTGGTACTATGAGGTCTGCAATACTGATTATTATTCCCCTGAGACTATATAACCATTTTAATGTGCTAATGTGGTAAATATTTCACTAAAGTAATACTTATTTCTAAATAATTGTAAATGAAATCATTCTTTTTAGCACAATTCTTTGTCTTATTATCCTGTACAATTTTACTTTAAAATTACAGCTATCCTTTGTTTTTTCTGTGATTACATTCTTTTTCTTTCAACATTACATTTTTACATAAAATACATAGAGTATAAAATTAAAGTGTTTTAAATTAATTATCTAAATAATAATTTAAAAATAAAATATAATGACTGATGCCAATAAGACTGAATGGTCAAGGCTAGACCTGGGAACTCCTATTCCTACATTTGAATTTTACTAACTAAGAGTCAGGTTTGTTTTTGTTTTTGTTTTTGAGACAGAGTCTCACTTTATCACCCTCACTCATCCTTGGTATAATGCCATGGCGTCACAGTTCACAGCAATCTCAAACTCTTGGGCTCAAGCCATCCTCTTGCCTCAGCCTGCCAAGTAGATGGGACTATAGGCAGCCACCACAATGCCTGGCTATTTTTAGAGATGAGGTCTCACTCAGGCTCAGGCTGGTCTCAAACCTGTGAGCTCAGGCAAGCCACTGGCTTTGGCCTCCCAGAGTGCTAAGATTACACTTAGCACAGGTGTGAGTAGCTGTGCCCAGCCAAGAGTCAGTTGTTTTTCCTCAAATCTGTTGATGCCAGTTGTAATAGTTATTATAATTAAATAACTTAATTAAATATTACATACCATGAGAAATAGGAGTGCAAAAAGAGTTAGGCTTTGAGTCAATGGAAACTAAGTCAAATGCTTCGAAATACTGAAAAAGTGAATTAACAAATTACATGTAAGAGAAGCAATTGTAAAAAATATTTTAATTGCAAAAATCCAGAAAGATTCTGCTCTTAGACTTGTCTAAAAAATCTTGTATTTTATATCCATAATAATGAAATGGAAACTATGAAACTGAAGATAATACAAATGAGATTGTGATTTATTTAAAAAAAAAAAAAAAACCCAAATCCTTCAACCAGGGGTCAAAACTCAAATGAAAGAACTTGGCTCCACTGAACATTTGGTGAATGAATGTATACAATATAAATTTTAGTTATAAAACATGTTATGTAATTGTTGAATTATCTTCTCCCTTCAAATCACTTTTTTGATTAACCAATAGCCAAACACTAATGTGTCAGCAAAGAGTTTTCACTATTAGATTACAGCCTAAAAGGACCTACTTTAAATAGTGTCTTAATATTCCTAACATGTCTTTTAAAAAGCTGAAAGTTTTGGGCTCGGCGCCTATAGCTCAAGTGGCTAAGGCACCGGTCACATACAGCAGAGCTGGCGAATTCAAATCTAGCCCAGGCCTCCCAAATACCAATGACAACTACAACCAAAAAAATAGCTGGGTGTTCTGGCAGGCACCTGTAGTCCCAGCTAGTTGGGAGGCTGAGGCAAGAGAATGGTTTAAGCCCAGGAGTTGGAGGTTGCTGTGAGCTGTTACGCCATAGCACTCTACCTAGGGCAACAGCTTGAAGCTCTGTCTCAAAAAAAAAAAAAAAAGCTGAAAGTTTTAATAGTATAAGATTTATGTTACTTGATAGTGTACTTAAGTACAGAATAACAATGCCTCACATTTTAATATGTTGCATTTCAAATAATGTTGGCATAAACTGATAGGATTTATG
>CAUYON010082503.1:0-79781 GCA_963573935.1 Arctocebus calabarensis
CATTTATTAAGAAGGCTAGTCTAAATGCCATGAAGGATATCTGTAACAGTATGATCAAAATATTTCTGAATGTATATGAATCGTGCCCTGTGATTGCACCAATGTACATAATTATGATTCAATAAAATTATTAAAAAAAAACGCTGGAGTTCAGAAACTCCAAAATATGGCACTTGGGCATGCTGAACTGAAGGAGAATGCTCAATGTTTCTTTAACTTCCCCCTCTCCCATTGTTTCTCAGTCTTTTGTCTCTCCAAAAGCACAGGATGAAGTTGCTCTCTCAATTTCCTTTCTCTGATGAAGGTCTGGACTGCCAACAAGAAAAATAATGTCTGCCTCTCAGGCTCATTCAAATTCCAAACAGAACTGTTGACAACTTAATCTTTGTTCCTGGATCCGGATCATTTCATTCTCCCTAGTAATTATTTATTGCCCCTGAACAGAATTCTTCTTCTCCACCTTTCTGTAACCTGATCAGCTACCATTTATCCATTTTGCCAGGATCCAAACCTCCATTCTTTCTGCAAACTCATGATGGTATATAAGCTTCTGAACTTTGTTGACTGGGTGTAATCACTCCGTGATTTTCTTCCACGTACACGTTAATAAATTCTATAGCTTTTTTCCAATTAATCTGACTTTTGTGAGTTGGTTTTTCAGTGAACCTTCAAAGGGCAAAAGGGAAACTTTCCCCTTGGCCCCTAAAAATGTTTTAAAATAGTTCAAACCTAGTCCTCCCTTAATGCAACCCCCTTCCTCAAAAAGTTGTCTAGTAATTGAGCTCAAAATCCTTGTGGGAAGTGCCCACATTTGATTATTTAAGTAACCATTGCTCTTGGACCCCAATTTTTTTTTCCAAATTCAATTTCCTTCACCTATTAATGTAAGTAGATCTTTCATTTGTTCCTTTAGGATTATATCTGAGTTTTAAACTGTCTCAATTTCATTGTTGGATTAAAATGCTTTTATTTTATCCTTATTCTCAAATGATAGTTTACTAAAATATGCAATTCTAGGCTTCTAATAACACTATAATTCTGCCGTCACTATAATTTTTGCTTCTTTACAGTGATCTGCCTTTTTCTCTCATTGGCTTTCAGAGTTTCTTGTTTTGTCATTCTATTATTTCACTACACCCCACCTATGTGTGAACTTGGGTGTCATTCTATCGTTAACTGGGATTGTAAAAATTTATTTCTGCCTTTTCTTATTCTCATTTGCTTCTAGAAATAGAACAGATTTATCTTTCATGCAGGTCACTTGTACAAAATCTCATTCCCCTTTCATTTTACAATGATCTTTTAGATCGAAATGTTGAAGTAGCTTAATGCCTTGTCATTTCCTGTATCACACAAGCACCCACCTATTAAATATAGGTAAGGTATTTTCTTGCATCCACTGGTAGTTCTCTAATAATCTAGAGAGAGATTTACATCTTAGGAATTACTTTCTGTTATAGGTTGAGTATCCCTTATCTAAAATGCTTAGGACTAGATGTACTTTGGATTTTTGATTTTTTTTTTATATTTAGGAATATTTGCACATACACAATGAGATATCTTGAGAATGGAACCCAAGTACAAACAAAAAAGTCATATATGTTTCATATACACCTTATATGTATCATATGAAAGCAACTTTACACAATATCTTTCGATAATCTTCTGCGTGAAACAAATTTTAGTGTTTTACCATGACCCATTGTATGAGTTCAGGTGTGAACTTTTCTACTTGTGGCATCATGTCAGACCTCAAAAAGGTTTGTATTTTAGAACATTTCAGATTAGAGATGTTCAACCTACAATTGATAATCCCCTGTGCCACCAATAACATGCACAACAAATCCCTTGGACTCTTCTCATTTCTGTTATCACTACCACCATCAGATCAATATATGAAATTCTATAAATCCTTGATAGGGTAATGTCCCTCCACATTTTCCCAATAGATGCAGTCATTTTAAGTCCAGGGGTTTTGTTTTTGTAGGAGGGATGCAAACAGAGAAGTGTTTAATAGAGCACAAGATCAATAAGCAAAACAAAATGCTGTTAACCTTAGAAAGAATTTCACATACATCCATTCATTTAAAAAATAGTTTTGAACATCTACTATGTGCCAGGAGGTGTGCAATAAGGAGTCAGTTTTCCGTTTTTAAGGTAGGTGTAGATACATTTCTGAGGAAAAAAGATCATAGAGCTGTCTTGTTTTCTCTTTATATGTAAAACACACTTTGATTTGGCTTCAGACTGGGTACACTATTAAAGGTGTTTTTCAATCTGGCCATGTAAACTCAGTAATTAATAGTAATTCCTTATAGGATACATGTAAATGTCTGGTTGTTATCTTTCTTATCCATTGCTGCTGAATTTTTAAATTACTGTATGTCTTCATGGATCATATAATAGAAAATTAGGAGAAGGCCTATTAAGGAGCTTACCAAAATTGTACTACTTTAAATAGTAAGTTGTCATGTACATATGTATTTTTTTCTAAGAAGATAAAAGTTTCCTAAAGAAATTTTAGCAGAATAAGATTTCACTTTCTAATTAACCCCTTCATAGGGAAGGAAGCAAAGGATTGCTGACAGCAAGTGAACTTTGGGTTTTGCATTTCCAACTCTGAACACCATAAGTTTTCTCTAATAGTATGTATTCAAAAATAAAATTTTTTGAACAGAGTTGATGTTGAAGTTCTGGCAGATTGATTTACTAAGTATTCAAATTTATTTGAATGAGTTATAGCATTATTTATTGTTTATAGCAAGCCTATTTTAGCCCTTAGATCACTATGTTTAAAAGAATACAATAATAGAGATCACAAGCCTTGGAGTGGTAGATTAATACTGAAAGTTGCTATAGTATAGTATCAAAAATATAAGTTACAACAAAAGAAAACATAGGGGGAAAACACAAAGAAATTACAAACTACCCACAAGAAAAATAAAATCAGGCAATGAGAACTTCCTAGGAAAGTGGCTAAATTTTTTATTTGATATGAAAAAAGACTTCCAAGTAGCCATTACTTTTCATCCAAAAATCTTAAGAAAGCTATACTTTAAAAAGTAAAGTATGATGTCCCTCCACATTTGCTTCCTCAAATAGCAATATCAATAATCATAAAACAAAATGAAATGTACAATAACTAAAATGAATAATTCCCTGGAGGGGCCCAAGAATAGATTGGAACGCACAGAAGAATTAGAGAACTTAAAGATAGATCTTGTCTATACAGCCCCAAAGACAGAGAGGAAGAGAAAATAAAGAAAAATAAAGAGATCCTTAGGAAAAATTGGGATGTCGTTAAGCACGATGACATATACATAATGGGAGTATCAGAAAGAGAGGCGAGAAAATACGAGAAGAAAATGTTCTAAGAAATATTGCCTGAAAACGTCTCAAATTTCTTGAAAAACTCTAATTTACACACCCAGGAAGCTCAAGTAGGATGAATACAAGGATATCCACAAACACATCATACTAAGAACACTGAAAAAGGCAAAGAAAATGAGAATACTTTTAAAGTATCAAGAGTAAAATGATTTATCATTTATAAGAACTTTCCCTCCAGTAAGATTAACAGCTGAGTTCTCATCATAGACAATAATGATCAGAAGGCAGTTGGGTAACATATTCAGAATGCCAAAGAAAAATATCTTCCCAACCAAAAATACAATATACAGCAATTATATCTTTCAAAACTGAAAGTATTTTCCAAGATAAAAACTGAGAGGTTTTGAGGCAAGCATACATATCCCTGAAGGGATACTAAAGAAAGAACTTTATTTGATAGCAAGAAATCCCATACACAAATTCGATTTCTACAGAAAAAAAAATTGGCATTATAATTACAAAAGATCATATAAATTAGTAATATCACCAAAAATTCAGTTGTAAGGAATTCCAAAACTCCATCTCTAAGTAATTAAGCTTGCAAAAACTATCAGAATTAACTTTCTCAAAATTTCATAATCTAACAAAAACTTACAACAACCAGAGGAATGCCTAATTAAAAAGCTGCTAAATGTTGTTAAAAGGACAGTGGCATTTTAATTTATCCTCCATTTCAAAGTTCAGCAACAGTCGTACAGATGGTGGCCAATGCTCCTAGTATCTTGCTAGTACCAAAGGGATGATACAGATCTTGTTACCAAAGAATCACGGTGTGTATTTTGATATATCCATTGGTTCCCTTAGGAATAAGAACAGGAGGTTTCCTTTGTTTTTCTTGACTTAGAACTTTCTAGAACCTGGAATAGCCTTCAAATGATCTTTATTGAAAGCATTTAGAATCAAGAAGTTTAACATAAATTCTGTGCTATATGTCCTTAGTTATGCTTTCTCAAAGTGAAATGCTTTAAAATTTAAATTATCCTTTATAGTCAACTGTATTCTTAGTTTTATTTGTGAACATATTCCAAAAAAAATGTCTATCAATAGCAATTAACCCATTGTATCATAAGAACTACTTATTTGTGAGTTCTCTAAAGAATATAGCAATTGTCATCATTTTGTCCAAAGGGAGTTGATGCTCAATAGTGTGGATGAACGAGTGGCTGAATAAATAATAGCTTAGTTTGAGAATCCTAGCTGTGTTTTAAAATAAACACAGTTTTATCCAGTTATGTCAAAAGAGATTAAAAAGTATCAGAATAAGTTATTCACAGGCCAGAAGCAGTGGCTCACTCCTATAATCCTAGCACTCTGGGAGGCAGAGACAGGTGCATTGCTTGAGATCAAGAGTTGGAGAACAGCCTGAGCAAGGGAAAGACACACCTCCACCCCCATTTCTACTAAAAATAGAGAAACTAGCCAGGCATGGTGGTGCATGCCTATAGGCCCAGCTACTTGGGAGGCTGAGGTCAGATGATTGCTTGAGCCCAAGAGTTTAAGGGTTGCATTTCTACCCAGGATGACAGAGTGAGATTCTGTTTCAAAAAGAATAAGTTATTCATTTAAAATTTTAATAGCACATTGAAAACTTGGAGTTAGCAAAAATAAGAAAGAAGGCAAGGCAATAACTTACAATGAAGAGTCTCAAACTGACTTCTCTTAAGCCAAATATCCCCTCACATTTGTCTGGCTTTCTCAGGATTTAATTTTTATTTTTATTTTTTGGAATGTAAATGTTTAGATAAGGCATCTACTCTCCAGTTTACTACAGGATCCACCATCCTTGTTGCCTTGGCTCAGATCTATCATTTAAATCCTTGTTACATGCAATGGCCACTTAACATGTTAGTCTGGGATCTCAGCTCTCTTAGTAAGGTAAAGTAAACAGATTACTCTGTCATTTATAATTTGTAATTACCCTTTTAGGGTTAGAAATTTATTAAAGTTAACACAAATCTATAAGAGACTAACAATGAGAATTCAACAAAACCAAATTCAGCAAAGGCATAATTTAGAATCCATGGTGCTAGAGATATTGAACATCCTAGGAATAACCCTCATGAAGAAATTGCATTTCTACTATGACCCAACAGCTTGAAAGAAATTGAAATAAAAATAAAGGTATTTTTTAATAGTTAAAAGCATGTAATCATGTTGTTTACAGCTTACCACTTGTATTTGTTAGTGTATCAATATTCATATTAAAATTGGATTACACTTTCTTCATCACAGCAACAGAATAAAGGGGTCCCAGGGGTATCAAACTTAAGTACACTACTCAAACTAATAAAGACCCTGGACCAGATCAAAAGTAAATTACTTGTAAATGAGACATTGTTCTCCTCTGACAGGCTCTTGCCATTGACAACCATCTTGTTCTTTAGAACCAGTGTTAGACTCAACTCCAGCACATGTAACCATGTTCATCTCAGAGCAAGAATTCACCTTCCGCAAAGTGCATTTATTATCTTTTTAGAGATTGTTACTTTTTAAGAAAGACAGGTCTGCTAATTTCAGTATCAGTAATTTAGCATTCAACTTCCGTACAAATTGTAGATTACTGTGAAATAATACTTTCGTGTTTCATAATCCAAAATATCATTCATTAATTTATATTTACAGAGCTGCAACTCTACTCAATTACATTATAAACACCTCGTGAGTAAAAGAGTAATTCATTCTTGCTTCTAACTGTGAAGTTCGTATTAATATTTTACAGTTCTTGGAGCATTTCTAAATATTTCAATCCTCACGTTATTGATTACCTGAGTATTTCGCAGGTTTAGTTCTTTGAGATTTGGTCAACTTAGATTGTGGTTCTTGAATCTGAGGGATGTAAATTTTCCTGGGTATATCGAAATGCTCCGGGAGACTTATTTCAGTCATGTATGAAATAGACTTAGGCTTCTTCATCTTGGAAGTACTAAAGAGCATAAGTGACTGCAAAAAAATAATAAAATTGAAATGGTAATTTCTTCAAACTTTTAGCTCTAAAACACAAAAGACAATATTATTTATTTAGACTAAACAAGTGGGGGAAAATCTAGCAAGGGACTGAACTTGTTCATTTTTTTTTAATAATTTTATTGAATCATAATTATGTAAATTTTGTTATTTTTAATTAATTGGTGAGAGATATTACATGTACAGTTACAGGACCAGTAGAGTCTTCCTTTATTGAGAGATAGCCCATGTCTCCAGCACTAATGCTTGCAGTGTTGAGGAATTCATTGCCTCTAGGAGGAAACCATTCCACTAGTGACCAGCATTGAAAAATCACTTCCCTCCTTCAGTTCAAACCTATGCTCCTCCACATCTACCCATCAGATACATTGCATATATGTACACAGAGTGAGTCTCTTTCTTTTACTAATGACAATTTTGTGGCTTGGTAAAAACAACTAGGCCCTAGTCCTCCACAGATGTCCATAAACTCTTCATAACAATGTTTGATATTTTTAGTTTCATTAACATTATTCACATAATGTGAGTATAATGATTCACATCCATGTATATGATCCTTTAGACACAATCTAGTTCAATACTGTCCTTCCAAAAATAAAATACTGAAGATAAACTCAGATTTCAAAGTTAAAAATGGTATATTTAAGGCACTTTTAAAATTCAATTAAGCAATGACAGGGCACAAATCATGAATCAAATGTCAAGGGATAGACAATACATGTTAAGAAAAATGCTTCAGAATTAACAATCTGAATGAAGAAACAGACAAACATAAAAGTAAATATAATACAAAACAATTCATTAAATGCTGTAATAAACACAAAAAGTGTGCTGAATTCCAAGGAGAAAGCTAAAGGAAGAGGGAGAAACCACACATTTGCACACAAAATGGAAAAAACACACGCATACAAATGGACAAAATCTGCCTCCCTCAACCATTTTTTTATTAAAATAAAATGTTTTGGCAACAGATAGTAATGAAAAAATGAATTTAAAAGGAAGAAGAGGTAGAGAGAAAGAGCGAAGCCTGAAAGAAGGGTTGAGCAAGAGAATGAGTGAGTGTGCTGTGACATGATTAAATCTTGAAATGGCCACATATTGGAATTTTTATTGTAACAGTATACTGAAAGTTGAACATAAACCTTCCCAAATGCATCGTTCTGTAGCAGGAGTAAGAAGCAGTTTGGTTTGAGTGGAAGAAACTGTCAGGTTCTTAGAAGCACAGTGTAGGTAAGTTAGTCAAGAGGGTATCAAAGCCTCAGGCTTTCACATTTTTAAGCCAATCAGAGCCTAAAAATTCAAGTCATCTTTAAAATGCCATCATTAAATTGTTAGAAATCTGTGGTTAGGATGGGTTGATTATAGTATTCTGACAAATTAAAAATGAAATCATTCTTATCATGTCAAGTATTTGTTAAAATACATACTGTATAAATGAAAGCAAACCTTAAACAAGGATGGAAAATACATAAAAATGTATGTAAGTTGGTGAAGGAGAACATCATTGATGGCATTTTAGCAGAGACCCAAAGTGATCGAAGAAGACAGCCCTTTCCAGGAAAAGTAACAACGGAGCTCAGAACGGGGCTTGTGCTGAGAGGTGGCCTGAGTGAATGGACTCCCCTGGAGAGCAGGGATCTGGGAGGAGGTAGGACAGATCAGGAGGATCGTGTAGACCATCTGAAGGATGTGGGCTGTGGGCTTTCATCTGATATCAGCTGGAAAGCACTGGAGGATAATGCAGAGAGATGCTATATGAACAGGATTGCATTTATAAGAATCACTTTGGCTGTTCTCTGAGACCAGTTTATACTTTCTCTGAATCATAAAAATGATTGTATCCTATTTTAAGCTATAATAATAGAGCATATAGTAGTAGTAATATACTCATAATAATAATACTCACATGACCATGCATAGAGTACTTATCATTTACCAGGAAATATGCTAAGCATTGCACATAATTATCTCAATTTTTATAAATTATTAACACCTTCATATGAAAACTACAAAAATGAGACTTGAGGAGGAAGTGACCAGCCCACAGTCACATGGAAAGACAGTTTAGAACTGGGATTTTCAGTAATCAGACATCAGAGTTGACCCTCCCTAGGTACATGACACAATATCCTAGGCAACTTCTACAACGTGTTCCCACCTACTCACTGCCACAGACTCATATCTAATAGTTCTGGAGTAGGTCTGGGTACTGGCACTATTTTAAGTTCTCCAGAGCATTCTAATGTGCAACTACAATGAATTAATAACTATACTATAATGCCTCAAATTACAAAGTAGAATGCTTTGTTCAGATTTATTATTTAATGAGGTTAAAAAAAGAAAAAAGTCAACTGGGCTATTTTCCTGGGGGAAAAAGAATATTCATTATTTTTCTAGGTAAAATGTTAAAGTAGTAACAGCCCTGTATATTTTTTTAAAAAGAGTAATTTCCATGCACCATTTGTTCTCCATTCTTACCTCAATTTTGCTCAACCCGAGGAGTGCAATGGCCACACGGACACTACTGCTCTCCAGAGTACCTGTGATCAACCTTCGTTCATACTCAATATCTGACATCTGCTGCTGTGCAGCAAACGCCAAAGCCTTTTCTTTAGCCTCATTCGTTAATGGAAATTTAAGTTCCACGTCCAGGATTTGACGGATCTCACATTTCAAATACAGAACTGGATCTTCCTTATTTAGCTCTAGGGAAAATAAAAAAATATATATATATATATTCATGAATGCAATTAACATTCATGCCCTTGACATTGTTATTCAGAATGAACTTGGGAGGTTTGGAATATAAAACCACATTTACTGGCCTTTATTAAACAAAATAAAAGTCAATGGATAGCACTTTTCTATTAGTTCTAACTCAGTGACAATAGAGTTACTTTTCAGGAATAAAAGATATTTTACTGGTATTCTCTAAGAAGAGTCCTAGTCAAATGCTTCTTTTATAGAAACATCATCAACATACTCAAAATTTCAGTGACTTATCAAAGATCAGAAGGTAGAAGGAGCAGAAATGAACATTTTTTTAAAAAGACCCCTGTCAAGGACTATCAAGAACTGCCATTTTCTCTCACGAACAACTTCACATTTTAGTGCCTCATTCTTTAAAAGTCAATAATCAAGAATTAAAGGCCAGGGTAAAACTCCAGGTTATATAACAACATGTATATTGTTGAGAGTGTGATAATTTCCAAATTATTTGAGAAATGAAAAATTTTGCTAAATAAAATATTCTGTATGCCAAATTCTGATATTTATCTGAAGATTCATGAGGAAAATTTAAAACAAAATCACCATTAATTTATTTTTAATTGGCAAAATAGTGCTAGAAATGCATTTCCTGGGTACTGACCTAACGTTGAAATGGGATATTTTTAAATCTAATTATTTGCTGGAGAAACTTGCTAAGAGGAAGCTTAGGTAACTACATGAGAAATATCCTTATCCTTCAACATTAAACATGAAATAAAACACATGTATGCTCTACCTTCATCTGGAGTAGCACTGTAATCAATCGAACTTGAAGAAGGTTCCTTCGGGAAAAAGCTGGAAGGTAAAGGAATCATTCCTTTTCCTTCCACAGCATATATTAATTCTCCAATCTAAAACACAAGCACACATTATATGAAATTTTAAAAGCTCGTAAAATATGATAAATCTTTGTGCTATAAGGAAAATCTGCATACTATAATAACTGCTAGGCATTGTGCTTTTCTAAGCAATATAGGCTCTAAATGGGTGGCAAAAGTAATGTTCAAATATAGCATGCAACCAGAACACAAGGATTAAGAAGGTCTTGGGACAGCACAGACAGGAGTTGTTCTTTGTTGCTACAAATGTCCTTGTAAAATTGCTATCTTGAACAAACAAGCAGTGAAAAAATTTCCTTGATTCTGTAACTTACTGTTAAAGGGAGTGACATCATTCTCATAGGGCATTTTAATCTCCAAGAGTCTATATTTTAAAATGCAAAATTAGCATATAAGGGTTTGAAAATCTCTTAGAACAAATGATTATGCAGGAAGTACATAGGGCTTGGGAATGAAAATCAACTTTTTATCTGAGGAATGTGAGCTCTTTTTAATTATCAGGCCCAGAAAAGCATTGAAATGTGACAGCATGTAACAATAGTTTTGTCTCACTCTCCCCTTGAGCTAAATAATTGAAACCACTTGATATGTGGGCTCTAACTGATGCCAAGTAATCATAAAATGCCACATGCTAGACACCATAACTCATATGCCATGGTTCAACAATGTGTAGCCAATCAGTAACCGATGTTATTTCTGGAAAAAAGAAAGAATTCCTGTCTAACTACTTTGTATCAGCCCCCAATTTGTCCCCTGTTGTCTTAAAAAACCTGCTTGTTACAAAAGCTGAATGCAGCACTCCCAAGAGTATTGGAAAGCTTGCTTAGCACTTGCTCTTGAGGCTGCATCAGAAGAAGAGAACAAGTGGTTTGATGAGAAGGAAAGGGAAATGTATTACTTTGCTGGAAAAGCAGGAAAAAAATGTCAGAATATTCCTCTCAAAATACGGAATTTCCTGAGCATAAGCAGAAAAACAAATCTTTAAAAGAAAAGGAGGGCCTATTGTAGTTCAACAACAGTTAATGATTCTAATCTTCCCATCTCTGCTGGAGACAAGGCCAGGACCTCCACCCTCTTGGGAGGCCCAGGATCCTGGCCTCTATCTTCATCTTGACAGTTCAGCTGAACCATTTCCTGTAGTATAAAAAGCAATAGCCATTGCTCTGCCCCTCCGGAGCATGGCCTGAGGTAAGGATGCAGGTCCCAGTTTCCAAAGGGTGGGGGAGGCTTTTGTCCATTTTTTTTCCAGGTCATTCCTTCTGTTACAAAGGGAAGTCTGAAGTGTGTTCTGGGCAGGTGTTCTCATCCTTGGCTCAAATCAACCCTTTATATTGATTTTGCCTCCAGTGTGTTTCTTTTAGTCAACAAGCTAAACAAGTATACAAAATAAAAGCGGGAACAATGCAAGGGCAGCAATATGGTATAGTGAAAGAAAGAGGTAAGCATGCCTGGTTTTAATTGGTATTGCCATTTAGGAGCTACTAAGCCTCCGGCAAGTTTACAAAATGTCTGAGTTCCATTTTTCTCCTTTGTAGTAGTTGCTTTTTCTTATATGCTGGCAAATACTCAGTTATTTGAGCTACACTGCAGTGTAACCTTGGCCAGGCTAGTCATCACAACCCTTCCCCAGGACCCTCTGGACCACCCAACAATACACAGCAACTATAAGATTAACACATAAAGCATCAGCATGTCTCAAGATCTTGATCGAGTATTCTTTCGGATTAGTCAGTGCTAGGATTCAAGTTTGCTAATAATTTTTCTCCTTTGTAGAAGGAGATGATCAATACCTTTATTTTAAGGGTCTAGAGTGGGGATTTTCAACTGGGGTGCCATGGCACACTGGTATGCTGTGAGAGGATCTTAGGCATACTGTGAAAATTTTAAAGATCATTAATTAAATTATTTTAGAAAGAAGTTCAAAGTGAAAGCACATGCAATGAGAATAAGATGGAGTCTTTCAGGCTCAGGTAGGCATGACACAGCTGGTCTGGTTTTAGGCCCTAAGTGACCTTTACCTCCTGCCTCTCATTTTTATCGTTTTGTAAATTAATGTCCATCTTGACTAGTTTAGGAAATTGTCTTTTGAATTAGAGGTGTTGTAATAGGTCACTGAGTTGTGCTGTTTATTATTTAAAGTAAGAGTTAATGTGGTCTTTGCTTTGAACCATTATGTACCTATAAAACTATGATTTTGGAAATGGAGAAGCCACTATCACTGTTGTCCAGAATTGTCAGCCTTCTGACAAATAAATTTTGGTGGACCTATCCCCAGCTCTGCATATTGGCAGACAGTGAAGGCAGCCACACCCTTTTCATCAGGTAACAAAAGCATAGCAAGCATATTACTTTTTTTACTCTTTTTTTTTTAATCGACATAATATACATGTGCCATGGAAGTTTAATTATAGTTTCCAGCATACTGTGAGATAAAAAAGGTTGAAAAACACAGATCTAGAGTTGAAAAGAAAAACAATTACAGAGAAGTCTCAAAATACATATCATACAATCACAATGGATGAACCTTATTTAGACCCTAATTCAAACAAAGAAACATAAAATGAAATGACAGAAAATAAACATAAATCAGGGAAATTTGAACACTGCCCAGATGATTGATGATATAAAGAAAAATTTTACAAAATTTTTAGCAATAATGGTATCATTGGGCATGTCAAGAAAGGGAGTCTTTCTTGAAGAAATACTACATTATTTATGAATAAAGTTGTGATGACTGATTTTTGCTTCATTATAGTCATGAAATATTTTTGGCTATGCAACGTTGTAGCTGGGTGAAGGGTACAGGAGAGATTTCTTGTAGTTTTATCTTTACAATTGTATGGACAGTAAACCAAAATATATCTCCCCAAATTATGATTCTTTTGTATAAGAATTATTTTTTAAGGCAAGCATGAAACAAAGTTTGCTGGGAAAGAGAAAGGTTTACTGAGTAAGAGCAAGGTGTACGCTTACAGAGCAAGGTAAATTCATCATAGACAGCAAATGGGCTCTATTATCACAACAAAGAAAAAGTATAGAGGCCTGTATGAGAATTATTTTAAGCTGAAGGCAACTGAGAAAAAGCAGATACAAGAAAAGCTCTCTGCCTTCCCCTGTTTGCCTAAAAGGATGTAAATTCACAAAAGTATCCTCCTTTCCTTTACATTAGAAAGGACAACTTTAGACCCTAGCAGCCTAGAGAAGGCACCAGACTAAGCAATATAACAAACTCCCATTTATTTCCCTTCCTTCAGTTTGACTCCCCTAGGTCATGTCACTACTCTAAAAATATACTTTTCTTTGTTGAAGATGCTATGTAAGCCTGGGTTCTAAGCCACCTTGTTGAGATTCCTTGCATTTGTATCTCCCATGTACATATGAAATATGCATGTTAATAGCTGTTTTTCTTTTAATTATAAGGGTTTGTCCCTATTAAGGAACTACAAAGGGTAGAGGGAAAATTATTTTTCCTTCTCTCTATATGTATTTTATATTCTCATAATAAAATCTTTTTAAAAATTCCTGTATCTTAAGAAGGGGAATGATAGAAAGGATGCAATGAGGACTACATCAAACAACACACTAACCTAACCCTTTATCAAACACTTACAAAGCACAGAAGAGATCCATTTAACACATTAACTGCCATGTGAGTTGTATTTAACCTATGCTAGTTTTGAGCCTGAGTTCTCATGAAGTATATGTAACTTATAAGTTTCTTGACTGATTTTGGCCTAATGAAATACCGTGCCTGTAAGGAAAATTTTCGAGCATGACAGTCAAAGTGTTAAAGGGAGTGCATCTATTCTTTGAAAGTAGGGCTTCTTAAACTTTTGTGTGGATATTAATCATCTAATGCTCCTGTGAAAATGGAGAGCTGACTCAAAAGGTCTAGGGTGGGGCCTTCACTTGAGAGGACTGCCAGTGTCCCACCCTGGAGGCAGGGTCCATTAAGACCTGTGGATCTGGTGGCAGCAAACTGAAGAAATGTAAAGTTAGAAACAATGACAGACAAAGAGATAAGACACATAGAATAGAATTTTCAAAGGTAGGGGCACAGAAGACCACTGCCCACTTGTGGGGTTCCACTGAGTGACCCTAAGTATTTACACCACTCAGCTTTCATTGAAGGCTATTTGCTCGGTAGCCCAGAGGGTAAGCTGGGAAGGGAACAAAGACATCAGCAGTTTCTCTGAGGAAGCATGTCAGCTCCTATTATTTCTATAATCATTAACTTTAAAGGTCTGAGTAGCCTTGAGAAATCTAGAATCTTGGGTGGGGACCTCCTGTCTGTGGTCACACATACAGATTCCTAAGGGGGTGTTAATCCCCTCTAGTTCACTGCAGAGCAAAATATCACTGGTGTCAATCTCCTCTGAAGAATCAGTGGGAAACAGGAATTTTCCTCTTATCACCACTACAGGGGGTCTTCCTCTGAGATAAGGGATATAAGCCCTCCTACCCATGTTTTCAGGGCTCAAGCTGTTCCCTTGATCTCTGCCCTGGCCAAATACAAATCTCCACAGTGGGTATTTGCTTTGACTGTTAACTGAGCAGGAGACAGCCTAGTTAATGTTTCTTGCTAGGCCTTGCGCACAGCATCCTCTGTGGCCACTACTTCATCAGAGAGTTCACAGACCTAGCAGGGGTGTTAGCAAGCTGTATCTCCTATAGGCCAGGCTTCCAGGAAACTGCTCAGATTAGAAATTTAGCAGCAGCTGGTTTAAAGGTAAACTAGCTAACTTTTCTTTGTTCTGCCTTGCTCAGCTTATTTCTCTATCCCTCTCTTTTTGTGGGGGTGCTTTCCCTTGCCAAGAATGAGGTCTTCGGTCTCCTTTCTGCCTGCAAGGACCACTGTAAATAAAATATGGCAAATTTAGATACAATGGAGAATCTTATACCAGAATTTCCAGAAGCTAGGATCATAACTAGTTTCAAATATCCCATAATCTCAAGACAATGTTACCTGCATGACCAAGAGACTATTCCAAAAATATCTTTGCATAAACCGAGTAAACAACATATATGCAAATTAAATACAAGTAAATTGATCATGTAATAAAAACATATTTTCCAAAATATTACAAATATCATAGGGAAGTGAGATGGTAGAAATTGAAAATTAACCTGTAAATAATGTAAGAATGAAGAATTTCTTTTTTTTTTTCAGTTTCTGGCTGGGGCTGGGTTTGAACCCATCACCTCCAGCATATGGGGCTGGTGCTCTACTCCTTTGAGCCACAGACACTGCCCTAAGAATGAAGAATTTCTGATTGTCAAGTTACTTTTTATATAGCTTCTTTATCCACCCAATGAGATTTGTTCATAATTCAATTGGTGGTAGACTTTCACATGATAATTGTAGTCAGGCTTCTTGAGATTTCAGTATGCTCCCATTTTAAAGACTAAAATAATGTAAAATTGGACTAGACCCTCAGTTGTTAGCACATGTTAACTGCTTGCTTCCTTCCTAGCATTCCCTTGTTCTCACAGCAAATACTAACTTCAGATGCATTATTTCTTTGTGAAACAAAAGGAGATAACCCCAGGGTCACAAGAATAATCCATGAGTTTGTTTTGCAGAGGGAATGAATGCCCCCCCCAAAGTTGCAACTATCTCTTGATTTTTATAATTTTGGTTGCTCAAAGTGTTAGCTGAGCAAAGCTCACTGCCTCAGTTGTCTGACAAGACAGGTCTGAGAGATTTTCTTCCTGTATTCTAGTCTTGAATAAAAGTGAATAAACCTTTGTCCCCAAGTACCTATGTCACAGTGTTTGGTTTTAGCTGTGCATCAAGTACAACACCCTGAATTGGGGTTCTACAATATAACATTGCATAAAATTGTATTAAAATCCATAATTATCTACAATTCATGCTGAAACAAAGGAATACGGAAAACTTTGAATTTTTAAAATTGTTTAGTATTTAATTCTATACATTTTTATTAGTAATACTGCATTATATATAATTTTCATATAGTACTTTTTCTTAAGCAGCCACATACTTTGCAAACCAAAATATAAGCTAGCCTTTTGCAATGTGATTTTATCTGTGTGTGCCTATCTTAGTACAAATACAACTGAGTGATCAATGTTAAAGATGTAAAATTTCCAATAACTCAAGTAGAGTACAAATACATCAATTCAACAAAATAGGGATTAGAAAAAACAAGTTATTAATTTCTTATATTTACTTTTTTCTATCCTTATTTTTATCTAAAAATGGTTGTTTTACCCAAAATATAGTATTCATAAGCAATTAGACTCAGTGACCATAGAGTTTTCATAATTACCTGTTTTAATGAGTGTCTGAATGAAAGTTGAAGTATAGCTTGTTTGATGCATGAAAATGAGTAACAACCCATGTGAATCAATTCAAAAGGACCAAACTGTTATTTGCCAAAATATTTTCCTTGAGTATAAATTATGCACAGCTTCTCAGCCTTTGATTAGCCAATTAAAATATTATTAATTAGGACTCCATTCAATTCCTTTTAATTCTGTGTCTTGCACACAGTATATTACCATTTCTCAAAAATTTATTTTGTCTAACTTGCTCATTTCAATGTTCTTTTTTATTAAAAATCACTTGGTATAATTAAAAATAGTGTCTGTCTTGTCTGTGTCAGAACATTCTTTAGAAGAGCCATGATCTGTAGTGTAGTCTAATTATTTCTCTTCACTTTCCTTGGAATAAAATTAGACCAGGAAAGGAAAACAACATTAAATAAATAATGTTTAAAGTAAAGAACCCCTTGTATTTCAAATCTAAAGGCTGCGATAAGGGAAATGAAATTATCTGACACATAGCAGACACTTGTCAATGTGAGCTATTCTAATAGTGACCTATGTAAGTTGCTTCCTGCTCTTAATTTCATATATTCCAATTGGCTTGCTTACTTGATATTATACTTTCCAGAAAGATGCCAAAACCCATTGTCAATTCCAAGAAGCCCTTACAGAAGATATTTTGTTCCTTTTGTGAATCTAGTTAAATGTGCTACTTAAATTGCACAGTAACATGCAAGTTTACAAGAAGACCAGCTGTTAATTACCTAGAAAGGAGGAACACAGACATTGAATTGGCAGGAAAGTTTTAATCTCAGCTCTGCCACTAATTAGCTGGGTAACCTTGGATAAATCATGGCTACCCTCCAGATACAAACAACTTCAATTTTAAAAAAGAAAAAAAAAAGTGAAAAATACATTGACATAGACCAGAAAAATCTCCATGTTTTTTCATAGGTGATATGTACTGCTTATTCTCTTTTCCTAGGTCTAGATTTTTAAAATTTATTTGTTTGTACTGGCTGACAGTTTTATATTATTTTAACATCTAAACAGGCACATGGGATTTAAGCTAAAATTCCAAATCATTAAATTCCATACAATAAAGAGAGCTCATTAATCATTGTAGATATTTGACTGCCATAATTATAATGCAGACCTAATCAGAATTAATAAAATTATTTATAATAATTAAGTCACAGAGATGAGCTAGGGTGAGGGTTAGAATACTCATGAAAAGATATGCATACCTATACTGAAAAGTTCCACTTTTTTCATAAGATAATCTTAACACAATCTTAATTGCATACCTGGATGATTATTCCATAGACATTTTGAAAAGGAAAAATATATTTCAATAACATAAATGTGAATTCATTTCTTAATAAAAATTCATGGTGTGTTTGAGAACATCATCTCATCAAATACTAGGAAGCTGTCTCTAGACTCTAGAGTAATCACAATGACAACAAAATCAACAATCTCTTTCCTTTTATCACCACACAAACTTGCTCCACTTCAAGTGTGAACAACACCTAGACTGTTGTTAAGCTTGATCTGTATAGCAATATAAACTGTGGTCCTTGGCATCCCTCCCTAGAATTACAGAGGGAATAGCAGAAGGCAGTAGTGTGTGGAACATGTGATAGATTACAAGGGCCTCCTAGCCAGTCTCACTGCCTTCAGGTCCTTTCTCCAAACTGTAATCTACTCACTGTTTTAATACCAGAGATATTTTCTACAACAATGATGAAATCAGATCCTACCTATGCTTCCACTGGGTTCCTGCTTTTGATAACATATTTTAATCATAATTATAAAATTCACTGTCCTACTCAGTTTATCCATGCAACCCATTTTCTATCACTTTTAACAAACCATTCTCAGAATCAGTCATCCAAGTATCCACAAAAATTCATGACAGTTGCTTTCCTCATGTTCTTAGAATCTTTCCCCCAAGAACATCTCTCCCCTGCCCAACTTCTTTGCTTTATTGGCAAACTTCTACATATCCTTCTTGACCAAACTTCTCTGCTAATCAATTACTTCTATTTGTAGTATCACACAGAAATGAATGCTCCCTTCTTATGCTAAAAATTGTTACAGTTTGTATGTCTGTTCTGAGGAAATTAGTGAACATGTTCCAGGATACCACATAGACTAGCAAAAAGTGTGTTCTGCAAGGGGGCATCTTGTGAAGGGCAAGATTGTCCCAGGACAAGGCTACATTCATTGACTAAGAGATGAATTTTGCTAATTCATAGCAATGTGTCATATCTTTAGTAAGCTTTTCTCTTCCTCATGGAAGGGGCATCGATAATTCAAATTCACATAATTTTCTCTGTAAACTGAGCCAGTCCAATGCAACTTTGCCTTCTTCTCTGGAATATGATTCCCTTAGTACGGGGATTATGCTCTTTCTGTGTGTTCGCTCTCGTAGCCCAGAAACTTGGCTTTATACTGCTGGTGAATTGTGTTGGAAGAAATGAACAAAAACATTAAAATGAAATTGTTGAAATCCAGTTTGAAGGTGACAAGCTTAAAAATCTGTTATAGTCATTCTCCATATTCTACACCTTCCTTAAAGAAATGAGAGTACCCTTAAAAATATTGCTTTAGAAGGGTGAAATTTGCTTTGCTATGTGGGGCCGTGGTGTGGGGCTGGACCAATTTGCTTAAGTAGTGCAAAGATGTTGACTTCCGTCCCTATTCCCTCAACTCAGCAATGCCTAAAATTTGGTCTCAATTTGTTGCAGCTAAGGTTTGTACACAGATGAGGACAACACAGGCCTAGAAGATAAATCTACCAGGGGGAAGGAAGGCTCTGGGTTGGTGAAAAGGGATGATTATACTACAACCGGTGGCTGCAACTGAAACCTCCTCTTAATGTAGACCCCAGATCAAGGATCCCTGATTGATGCCCCTATCTCCCTCATACAGATTAGATCATCATTGCTGGGTAATTACACAGAGGAGGTGTTCACAACCCAGCACCACAGTGAAGACAGAGCCTCAGGGGTACGTCACTGCATTGTTGTGGATTTTGCAGTGTTTGTGTGTTTTGTAAAAGGATCTGTTACCTCTTCCTCCCAAAAGGTGCAATTCCTCAGGGACTGAACCCCAATTCTGCTTGGAGGTTCCTCCAATTAATGTGCCTCATTCCACATTAGAAAAAAATTCTTTAAATGCTTGGCATTTGATAGCATGACGTTTCTCTGGACCTTGTTAGAAGATTTATAAAACTGTTTCTACTTTCAAACAGTTGTTACATAAATCTTTTCATTTTTTATTTGAAAGATGAAATCAGCCAGGCACGGTGGCTCATGCCTTTAATCCTAGCACTTTGTGAGGCAAAGGTAGGTGGATTGCCCTGAGCTCAAGAGTTCAAGACCAGCCTGAGCAAAAGGGAAACCCTTTCTCTAAAAAATACCCAGGTGTTGCGGTGGGTGCCTGTAGTCCTGGCTACTTGGGAGCCTGAGGCAAGAGGATCCCTTGAGCCCAGGAGTTTGAGGTTGCTATGAGCTATGACAATACAGCACTCTAACAGGGACAAGAAAGTGAGACTCTGTCTAAAAAAAAAAAAAGAAAGAAAAGGAAAGTTCAAATCAAATAGCCAAAATGAAACACATGGCCTTTCTTTTGATAGCACTGTTAGTAGAAATGTTTTTCTTTTATATGTGGAAAGCTATCAAATAGAGGCCTAATTACAGTTTTAAACAGGTGGTTCTTTTTTTTGGCCGGGGCTGGGTTTGAACCCGCCACCTCTGGCATATGGAGCTGGCACCCCACTCCTTTGAGCCACCGGCACCGCCCTAAACAGGTGGTTCTTCTTTGTTGTTTTTTTTTTTTTGTAGAGACAGAGTCTAACTTTATCGCCCTCAATAGAGTGCCATGGTGTCACAAAAACAGGTGGTTCTTAATGGCAAAGCAGTTATTGTTCATTTAATAGGAACAGAGCTAAACTAGGTGGGCTTGGATGTTTGATCATCTATTTAAGCATGTAATTGCATTTTTCAATTTAATTAGTAATATAATTGAATGTGTAAATTAATAGATGTGTTTCCCTACATAAGTAACTGTAATCAGATGGAATCCTTTAGGTTGAGGGTTTTATTTCTCAATTGACAGCAATATAATTTCAAGACTTGCTTCCTCTGACAGGGACAAAATGTATGTAATCAAAAGTCATGTTGTAATAAATTGAGATGCCAAGTTTAGTATAATTATATTTTGATTACTTAGATTAAATTTATTTGAGCAAATATTAATATTACAATAGACTAATTCAAAGAATGAAATCAATGCTACTGTGCTATTGAGAATTAACTCTAGTATTTCCTATAAATTAATATAAAAAAGGAATTGTGAAGCATTTGCTCAAACTACTGGTGAGTTCAGGTGAGGTGGCTCAGGCCTGTAATCCTAGCACTTTGGGAGGCCGAGGCTGGAGGTACCGCTTGAGGACAGGAGGTAGAGACTAGCCTGAGCAAGAGCAAGACCTCATTTCAACAAAAAAATACAAAAATTAGCCAGGAGTGGGTAGCACATACTTGTAGTCCTAGCTACTTGGGAGGCTGAGCCAAGAGGATCACATGAGCTCAAGAGTGTGAGGTTGCACTGAGCTATGATAATGTCACTATATTCTAGCCCATGACACAGAGAAAGACCCTATCTCAAAAACCAAACACACAAAAAACCCCAAACTATTGGTCACATTACAGTTACTATTTTTAAAAAATTTTACATAAAGAAGAATTTAGTTAAATCCTAAACTCCTTAAAAGGAAATAAAAAACTACAAAATGTAGGCTTATTATAAAAAGGCATTTTTTCCTCCTAAGTGATAATTTTACGTGTAAAATTAAACTATATTTTACATATTTAATAGTCTATGTTGTTTTTAAACATGTAAATGAGTCTATAGATACTAGGAGTAAGTGCAATATCTCTTTCTAATTACCAATATTTCATTGCATATGTGCTCAATTTAGTGTACACATATGTGACATAGTTAGGACTGTATTCTGGGTTTTGTAAATTCCCTTCTCAGGGCAGTGTCTTTCTGGAAGAAGTAATGTTATAGAACTTTCCCTCTTTTTCTAGCTTTTTCCCTCTCTCCTCTCTCAGCAACTTGATGGCTGAAATGATTTTCATTTCTAGAGTCTCCCACTGCCCTCACATCACCTCCTACTTATTAGTCCATTAAACTGGCAGCCCATGATTAACACACAGACCACAGTTCTGTTCTTACCTTTCTATTGCTTAAGATGATGACACAATAGCGCACATGGATGTTAAAAGGAAGAAAGACCATCTCTAAGATTGAAGTTTCATTCGTTTCCAGGTAAATATTGTGCGAGGTGCAGAAGAACTCTCTGACAAAATTGGACTTAATTGCTAGCAAAACATTACATAGAGATTGTTGGCATATGATTTTATAAGTTCTATTCAAATAAAGCAACTGTTTCAATTAGTGATTAAAATTTTGGAATCAATATAAAATGTTCATTAGCATACAAGATTAGAAGATGATACATACATTTGTTAATGAAAGTACAATGGTCCCATTTCAAGCTTGATATAACAAAATGCATCATTAAGGATTTCTTAATAAATACTTTCATTACAAATGGAATTTCACTACCATTTAAAATTAACCTCAATATAATTACATATATAGCAAAGTGGTCATACAAAAGTCTTCAAATTTTTGCGGACTATATAATGTTTCACAGAGCATAATTAATAACTTCAACTGGAAATAAAGGACTAATTATCTTTCTATCTACACATGTAAATATGTAAGTATATAGATGTTTTCTAGTTTGAAAAGATGTCCACAAATTCTTTGATACTTCCCTAAATGTGGTGACATGGTCCTTTGTTAGATTCTAACAAATAGAATGCTAGAATTCGGCAGAAGTGGAGAAGTGTGATTTCTCACACTAGATCAGAAAATGTAATGCAACTTCTGCCAGTTTTCTCTCTTTCTGGGCTCACTTTTCTTTATAACTTAACTGCCATCCCATGAAGATGCCTGAGCCATACAGACAGGTCATCAGTAAGTGTCCAGGCCAACAGCCCCAGCTGAAGTCCCAGGTAAAAGGCAGCACTAACCATCAGACATGTGAGGGAGGAAACCTTGAGATGACTCAAGCCTCAGCCTCCATCTGACCTTGAGTTAGAGTCAACCAGGTGAGCCCAGTCACCCATGAACGGTGAGAGGTCACCATAATTATTGATTTTGGTTGTTGTATGCCAGTATATTCAGGGTGGTTTGCTCTGCAGCTGTGGATAAGCAGAACATTCCTATATCCATTTTCCTAGCCATCATTCTACTTATGTTTTCTATACCTATAGCTATAAAGTAAATAGTGTAAAGTACAGTGTCAAGTAAATCTGTCATCTCCTTACTATTCTAACCTTGGTGATCCCTGTCTCCTAAATAGGTTTAAACAGTTCAGAGAAAGCCAAAAGAGACCTAAGGCCATACATCTAAATAGGTTTTTTGTACTTTGCAGAGAACTAGACTCAGAAGTGACAGGAGGTAGGAAGAGTCTGCCAAAGGGTTATCAACAAAAAAGGTAGAGGACCCACAAGTCAGCCTCCCATCCAGCCAGTAATCCCCAGGGCTTGCCATTCTACCATTGTCACCACCCCTTATCGAATATTTCATTTCATATTATGCTTTGCCCATAAAAATCTGACATGAAAACCAATAAGAGCTTTGATTTAGGTACTCACAGGTTTTTAAGGAACACTCACGAAAACTGTCATATCCGCTCACACTACCCCTGTCACAAGAAAATAGGAAAATAACGTCAATAAGACAAATAAAACACAAAAACAATTATCTTAGCTATAACTTATAGAACCTTAAAAGTTATGGCTAATATGATATGAAAACACCACAGATCTTTTCCAAACATAATTTGATATTCATACTGTTTGATAAGTTTAAAAAAATAGAAAGATATAAAAGGGAAACTATCAAACATCCAAAATTCCACCATTCTTTTTTTCTTAATTTGGTAAAAATAATTGCTTTTTATTTTCAGATACATTACTGTAGAGAAGTAGAAATTGATAGTAATAACAAGAAAAACCCTAATCAAGACACTCATATAGTAGGTGGTCTCAATCCAGGATAAAACCCTAATCCAGAGACTCAGTCAAATAGTAGATTGTCTTAATTTAGGACTAAATGGGTACTGAAAGTGGTACTAGAGTTCTCTTTCTTGAAAAAATTCATTTCTCTAAGTTTTTTGTTTCCACATTTGCTTCTTTCTTTTAAAGGTAGGATGAGATTTGGACATTTGTTTAATCTCTGGTTGCATTTCTGAAAATGAATTAGTTGATCACTGCCTGAAGCAACTGCTTCCCTTGAAAGGTTCCAGGTCTTCAAGAGCCCATCAATTTTCCCCATAGTGCTCTTTTATTATTCATGATTATTTTGCTGGACACCCTGTCAAATAATAATTGGGATCATAGGTATTGATTGCCTGAGTTTTTTTCTGAGAATACAAACCCTGTATTTTCTCACCTTGTCATCTACACTTGCCTGAATTTAATGTTGATTACTTCCAAGTAAAGTTATTCTAAACATATCAACTTCCTTTATTCAATCTGATTTTTATAAATAGCACTGCCTTTTCTTTACACCGTATTCTTAATCAGGTTATTTACTACTTCTTATAATTATTCTGTGCTTCAATTCTACTCATAAGCATTCTGGTTAACAATGCAAGCAATACATTTTGTAAAAAACAAAAAAGTAAAGAACATTTAATATTTTATGTAATTTGAGCATTTGAAAGATAATATAAGGCATCCATAAACACAATAGGTAGATATTTTAGCATTTATACAGTAGACTATACAGAGTGGAAAGAACACCAAAGAATGTTTATTATTTCTCCATATACAACTTCACTCCTATCTCTTTGATATTAGAGCTCTGAGTAGAATGCCTGATTAAAATCCACAATCACCAAACTTCATTTTATTCAATACTTGTAACCTCTAGTCCTTCAATCACTTTTGTCATAGTGAGGAGAAAAGCAGGCCAATTTTGGCTTTGTATCTTTTTTTTTTTCTTTTCTTTACCTGTTTTGTTGGAAACAAGTAATGAAAGTGCCTTCTGAAGAAATCAGTTACCTCATCTCCAACCCGTAAAAATTGAGTTACTTACACTATTTATGATACAGGCAGAAAGAAACCTTTGCAGACCTGAGAATTCATATTAACTCATTTGTGAATTCAATGGTTGTGAATACTAAAAATATCAGAAATTAATTTTATAAGATTACTTGGTTTGGAAAAATTCCATTTTACCTGATTAATGTTTCTGAGAATAGAAAGTCAGTGATGAACTTAACATTTTTTTTTAACAAAATCATTATCTTTGATGTCCTAAAGACCATAGAAAATAACTTAACTCATTTACTTTTTTGTCATTTCCAGCACTTCAGTCTATTCTACTATTTTCCTAAATGCTCATAGATTATTGTTGAAGTGATAGAAAAGAGAGTATCTTTAAACCCTTGATCTTATGGAACAAAACAATTAAAACGGGCTAAAATTATATAGAATACTATTCATCAAGGAATAATTTGCTTATTGTGCAGCAAGTAACAAGACCTAGGCTGAAACGCCCTTGCAGTTTCAATAACACTTTCAGGGTCTATTCTGAGTCAAGTTGTGCTAGGATACAGAGATGAACAATGAAGCCCCTAAACTCATGGAGCTGGAGGAAACTCAAGGAAATTTCAGACTGCAATGAAATGTAGATTTGTGAGAAATAATTTCAGCCTGCAATGAAATGTAGGTTTGTAAAAATAGACAGGCGCTGTGGCAGGTGCTTGTAGTCCCAGCTACTCGGGAGGCTGAGGCAAGAGAATCGCCTAAGCCCAAGAGCTGGAGGTTGCTGTGAGCTATGATACTATGGCACTCTACTGAGGGCAATAAAGTGAGACTCTGTCTCAAAAAAAAGAAGTGTAGGTTTGTGAGAAATAACTACAAAACAGAATGATAAACATGTTATCATTTTTCAACCTTAACTCATATGCTCCTATGCATATAGTTACCCATTGCTTCTCTAATTTCCACTTTGAATTCTCCTATGCTCATAGGAAAGGTCTACCCCTTCTCTAGATTCTGGCCATCAAAATATTACTCATAATTCAGATTCCAATTTGTGATAAGGAAAAACACCTGATCATCATTCATGCATAGAAAAAATCCTTAGTAGCTGATAATTCTCCTCAAATGTTTTCTCCTCTTTATGAAGTTCTCTACAATTTCTAGCAACTGATATTCCTACGCAGTCAGATCACAGAGTATTTTTCATATTATATACAACAACAAATACATTCTTCTCTATAAACTGCCCCCCCATTGGCAGAGATTTTTAGTTTTATCTCTGCTCAATGGTTGGTTTCTTGAAGGCCAGATATGTGATTTATCTTTATTTTTTTAGTACTAAGAATAACACTTGAGGTTTCACTTAGTAAGAATTGTTGAATGAGTAAATAACTCAATATTGCTAGGAAAAAACAGTAAGCCCTATTACTGTAAGAAATAATTGACAAAGTACTCATTTCTGAGCACAGCTGTTCCATACATCAATTTCAAAATGTGGCTAAAATCAGTTTCCACTTGACTGATAATTCCCTTGAGTTTAATTAGACTAAGAACTTCTTAACTGCTCTTGTTATATTCATGGATCATGTTCCCACAAAGTAAAATGTGTGATGAATATCAAGTTGTTCGTCCATGTATTTTCAAAAGTGGTGTTTCATATGTTTCTGGTTGCTTACAAATAGCAAATTACACATAGAGGCATGTAAAAAAAAATAATAGGCGATCATATCATTTTTTTAACACAAATTGAAAGTTAATTTCAGTACTCTACCATTTATTTAAAAAGAGAAAACTTAATCTTTGGAGAGATATTAGCTGAAGTAAATCTGAAGAGGAGTATCAATTGGTATAGGCTAGGTCATGCTAACAAACAATTCCATATCTCATTGGAATAGCACAATAGTTTATTTCTTGATGCTACATCCCTAACCTAGGCGGAGATTGCACTAAGGGATCCTTGATAAAGGAGGCTTCATTTCTGTATTTGTTTCTATAATAATTCTAAATGTGTTTATATAATTTCTACAATAATTCTATCAATGTTGGTAGGAAAAGGGAACACACACACAAAAAAAAACCCCACTGATTCTTAAAATTCCACTTAAAAATAACATATAACACTTCTCTTCACATGTCATTGGCTGAATAAGTTATATGTTCACACATAATTGATGTAGATGTACAATACACATTGGTATAGAAGTTAATAGTACCATGTTCCTAAAAGAGGGGGGAAAAAGAACACTTATAAAAAAATCTCTAAAAATCCAACTGTTTTTTGGAGATTTTCTTAGCCTTTTATTATTCTGTGTTACCTTGCTGATTAAACTTAGAAACAAGATTAGGGTTTTATTGAGACCGTATAACACTTATTATTTGATAGAAATTAATCATAGAGGCACCATATCAGACTTTTATTCTGTATAAAATTTAAGGTACATGCTGTTAAATTTTATTTGTGCCTGGAAATCTGTCCCAGATAAACAATAAGGACAACTTTAAGAAAAAAAGTAATGCATGCTGGGTGCGGTGGCTCACAACTGTAATCTTAGTACTTTGGGAGGCTTAGGTGGGTGGATTGCTTGAGCTCAGGAATTTGAGACCAGCCTGAGCAAAAGTGAGACTCCATCTCTACTAAAAACAGAAAAATTAGCCGGTTTTTGTGGCAGGTGCCTATAATCCCAGCTACTTGGGAGGCTGAGGAAAGAGGATCACTTGAGCCCAAGAGCTTGAGGTTGCTGTGAGCTGTGATGCCACGGCATTCCACTAGGGCAACAGAGAGAAACTATGTCTTGAAAAACAAAAAAGAAAAAAAGTAATGTGCAGCATTACTAAGTATAAACTTACTAAGGGATATTTAAAAATCAAAAGGCTCCATTATTCTTCCAAAGGCAACTTGATGAAGTATTAGATGACTTTGCACTACTTGGGGATAAAAATTCTCTTTTATATATATCTCCTCAGGGTAGTGACTTGGTTGTTTCTACCCCTGAACCATTTGCGCTGTTCTCCTCACTGACAAAACCATAATTTTATATAGATGTGTATGTGGAGTAAAGTTTTTAACTCTTCCTTCCATCCAGGTTTAGTCATCTAATTAACAGGCTACAAGCAGAAGTGTTGTGTGGTATTTCTGAAAAGCTGTTAATCAAGAGAGGCCCCTTTTATCTTCCTTTCTGCTATCTAAAAAGTGTATTGGGTTGTTGGGTTTCTGGATAGTTATCTGATCCTTCAGAAACTGGATAGAGACTTTCTTGCTACTGGAATCAGCCAGCTGAGGTGGCTCATGCCTATAATCCTAGCACTCTGGGAGGCCTAGGCAGGTATTGCCTGAGCTTAGGAATTTGAGACCAGCCCGAGCAAGAGCAAGACTCCATCTCAGGAGTTTGAGACCAGCCTGAGCAAGAGCAAGACTCCTTCTCTACTGAAAATAGAAAAAGGGGATACTGATGCCCTATTGTAGTCCCAGTTACTTAGGAAACTGAGGCAAGGGGATCATTTGAACCCAGGAGTTCGATATTTGATATATGGCACTAGGGTACTCTATTGAGGGTGACAAAGTGAGACTTTTTCTCAAAAAATAAAAATAAAACTAAAAAAAGAACTGGAGTCAGGTGTTCTACAACAAGTTGCCAGGATTCTAGACAAAGGAGCCATAGTAAGTACTTCTAAAAAAGTCTCTAGAATTGTTAGGGGAAAAAAGCCTTTTGAGTGAATGTATGACTGCTTTATCTCAACTCAACATAGGGATTTGAGCCCATGTCAGTCTCCAAATGAAAAACCAAGAACTTATATAAACTAATCAGCCCTTTGCCTTGACAAATTTTGTGGGAGTTTTGCCACATTAGTACTGCCTTTACCTTTGAACTTGGAGACAATCTTCACAAAGGTGTAGACAAGTAAATCCCTAATCCTTGGAATGAATAAGTTATTCTTTGAGAGTTAATTTACAGAAGTCTGACTGTTTTGTGTTGGATCAAAATTCTCCCTCACCCACCAACACTCAATGTGAAAGGAGAGACCTTGCAAAAACTGCAAAAATAACAGGAAAATGTCTAATCCTACAATTTTCTAGTCACGATTAAAGATCAATCCTATCAGTTCTCTTCTTAGCAGGCACACTACCCCACAGGAATTTTGTTTTGCACAGTTTCTCAAAAGAGCTAAACAGACAGAAGGAGATGTAAATCTTTCTCTTTCAAAATATTTTTCAAGAATCAGTATTTTACAGAGTTTCTGAGTAAACAGCAAGGAATGAGCTTCAGGCTTCAGTCCTATTTCCCTATCTCCTGTAATAATCCCATCTCCAAAGAAAGGCAAAGGAGCCAGCTCCTGGACTTTGACATCTGGCCCAGCTTGTTTTCCTCAACCACCTGCTGCTAAGAAGAAAGGATCAGAGGCAGCAGTTTTTTGACTATACCCCACCATTTTAAAATGCCCTTTAAAATCCCCTAGCTCTGTGGCCTTAGGCACTGGCTTTTTCCAACATCTATCTAGTCTCATTTCTGCCTCTCTTTCCCGATTCCCTTTTACTCTCTCACTCCCTCTCTCTGTCTAAGAAGATAAAATAAATTTTATACTTTTATATCCTAATCTCTGTCTGGAGAAATCCTTCTCAAACCCCCATGAACTAGCTATGTAGCTCACAACCTAATGCAGTGTATTAGTATCTTCATGTATTTTTGATGATGTTCTTTTTGGGGGGAGGATTGTTGTTTTATCACAGGAAAGCTTGAGGAAACTAAGTAAGAACAGTATTATAAATAAATTGGATGACTCTAAGTGAAAAAGAATGATCAGTAATCCTTGGGACTATGGTAGATACACTTCTTATGCTGTACTTCATGCAGAGTTAGTAATTGTTTTGAATAAGTACTTCCTTATGTGCTCAAATTAAATTCTAAATGTTTTTACACTTGTTCATTGCCTTGGGGTTTGATTCAGGATGCATACTACAAAAAAGATATTCTTACTTGTCGCTTTAGAGTGCATGGCCTTAACAATTCTAGAACTTTGGATCTAATTAAATCCACTAGACTATATTATATAAAGGAAAACATGTTAAAATTTGAGGCACAGAACTCTTAGATTGCATTCAAATAATGAAAGTAGATTCAATTTATCTGTTCATTATAATGATTTGATTATGAGTCATTTATACTCACAGATATCTAAAGCATTGCTTTAAGATCTGACTGTAGTTTAACATATGTATATTTCAAATACATTTTTCACAGCTAATGTGAAGAAATTATTTCAAGGCCATTCAAGCAAACTCTATGATTACAAAGCAGCCACTTAATCAGGAGGAAGCAAGGAATTGAAAAGATAAAACTCTAGAATTATTTGCTGAAGTGTTCTCAGCAATACTAGCATTCCATATCTACAAAGAACTTAACATAAAATACCTACAATCCTTTTATTCTTTTAGTATGTATAATGTTGCCTTACAGCTCAATGCATTAATTCATGTTTTATTGTTCACTAGTGCAAAATGTAAAAGCAAGATTGCAAATACTCTAGTTAAGTAGGAAATTTGTATGCAATAAAGCAAATGCAGTGAGACAAAATGGTTTCTTCTTTAACAATTTTTCTCACAGAATAACTGTGGAAGGAATCAAATATCTTATAAGAGATGCAATCTTTATAATCTCCCAAAAGTATTGTCTTAAATGCAATTCACTTTTGAAAAATAAACTATATTCATTTTAATCTTAGCAAGATCTGCACAAGCACTTTAATGGTTTCTGACGACTTCAACATTGGGAATTCCTGTTAACAAAATTGTCAAATTCTTGTGTCTTGATATGTTTTTGCATCTAAAAAGATGATACTGATGCTGCCATGCATTAAATAAGCAAAAGTGTAAAATAAACTAATGGTTTAGTAGTAAAGGTCAACATAAGCTTGCATTTTATTTGGGAAGATCTACATTATTTTTTTCTCTGCCCGATTAACTTTAACCTTGGCAACATTATTTTTAATTATACTTCATTTTAGATAGTGATTCTAGAGTTTACAACAGATGAGCAATATAAAGTAAGCTATCTTTAAAAACTCCTACTTTTCTATCCAGAAGTCAAACGTCCTTTCTGTGAGACCTTATGAAGCAGGTGAAATATAGTTACATATTGTTGATCTTTAATTATCTATAAATTCCTTATTTGTAAATTGGCCTACGTGCTAAAATTTGTTAAGTGCAAAATCAGGACCTATGGCACTTTCACGGTTTTCTACATAGAGTGGTGAAAAGTTCTAGTCACTGGTTGTGCTTATTACCAAACAAAGTGGCATATACAGGAATGCCTGTTGGACAGGTTTCAAATCACTTCTCTCTTTTTAGTAGGTTGGCCTTAGAACCACTGAACACTTCTGAACATTGTTTGCTTTTTGTAAAATAAAAAAATAGAATTTACCAGGACAGGTTGTTTATAGGAATTATGATTATAATCTATGTAATCATATATATTTCTCCTAGGTACAATGCTTCAGTCCTCACTAATTGAGTGTGCTTGGCAATTTTATAGAACATAGCTACTACAAATGATGAAAATCTACCATACAAGCGAATATTTATTGAATTTTCATGCATATGAACCTAGAACCTTATAAACATATTTGAATGAGAGTATGACTAATATAAATTAAAAATTTTGAACAAATGAAAACTATTGCGTAATTATATAAAAAGTTTCCTTAAGTACTAATTTCTCAAATACTTTTGCGTGTAAAAGATATAAACACTTACTCATGGTCCATGTATTGTTCGGAATCTCTTAATTGTGATGGTAATGACATAAACGTTGGGGATTCCACCAAAATGACCCTGAAATAAATGAAGAATGAGTATTTTCAATCTACTGCAACAAAATTCAGGTGACCACAAAAATTCTTCTTTTATTTTTCTCCCCAATCTATCATAAGATACAATTAGAATTAGAATAAACTACAATTTTACAAGTTCATGTGCTCTCATTTTACAAATCAAAACACATATGTTAGAAAGAATGGAAAGGTCTAAAATGGAAATATATGAAACACAGTACCCTTTTTATGTGGAATAATAGCACTGAATTCTCACAGTAAGGAAATTTAAACATAAATGACTGCTCAAATTATATTCCAGAAACAAAGAGGAAATCACATACTAGTCTTAATGTACAGTTGGAGCTGTACAACTTTCAAAATTTCTAATCCTATTTCCAGGAAAGAAAAATGTTTCTTTCAGGGGTGGAAATGAGATGTAAATAGCTAATTAATCAGTACATTAATAATTATGCCATTTTTTGAAATCATGCAGCAATATGGTTCCTCCTATATGATAGTGCTCATTCATTCAAAAAATAATATACTCTTTCGTGTCTTTAGGTATAGGATGTGAAGTTCTAGGAAACATAAATATGCTGTACTCTCTCAGACTGCACACATTATAGGGGGAGGAGAGTATACAAAGGATACTCTAGCAGAGGGCGAAAGATGTCATGAAAAGTCATATCAGGAACATTTAATTCTACCTGGAGAATCTGTACGATATGGTTAAGGACAAATTATTCCAACTCAATTTCTGAAAATAAATCTTTGGAATTATGTAACAGTTTTTGAAGTACTGTAATATGAGTTTTACAATAAAAACTAGACCAGTAATAAAATTAATCAAATATGTTTTGTTCTTGATAAAACACACACACAATCATACATACATACACTTGCACATATATATATATATAATATACACATATATATAAACTAAAATGTAACATTATCATATATCCTAATTTTGAATGTCAACACCAGATTCTGTCCTTTTGTTTTAAATTGATATTTCTGATGCTTTTATATAAAAATAGTAAGAAATTATATAAATACTAAATACTAAGGTTTTTAGAGCAGACAGTATTGAAAGGTGGTGCAGCAATACCCAGAGAGGAGACAGGAAAAGGAAAGGATCAGTCCAGGTTTATTGAAAGGCAATGCAACTTGCCTGGGTAGAGCAAAGATGGCGTCTGTGCCACAGGGCAGTTAGAGATCCCTTTTATGTGGGGTCATAGAGGGTGGGCAAATAACCCAAAGGCTTTGATGGGTTAGGGTCTTCCCCTCTTCTTACTTGTCAATGTCCATTTCATCTTGTTATTGGAGTGAGAAGAGTAACAGAGAAGCTGAGACAGCCCAAGTTAAAGGAACACGCTACCCAATAGCAGAAGGCAAGAGTAAGGATGATTTGAACTACACGAAGGCATTCTATCAGAGTCACAATTACCAGGAAGGCTTGTGACCAGTTCCTTGTAGAAGTCTCACTACATACAGTAGATTAAGGTTTTTTGGCTTTTTTTTTTTATTTTTTGAAACAGAGTCTCACTATGTCACCCTTGGTAGAGTGCTGAAGCATCAAAGCTCACAGCAACCTCAAACTCTTGGCTTAAGTGATTCTCTTGCCTCAGCCTCCCAAGTAGCTGGGGCACACATGAAAAAAAGGAACACAGGTTTCACTTCTTTGCACATAAAGAAGATAAAATTAGACATATATAATCCCCTTAGCCTTTAGTTTTCAGTAGCAACCAGCTCAGGACCTCTTCTGCTGCACCAGAAGCTTTCCTCTCCTCTTTTCTTCTCTTTCTCAGTAAAGGAATTTCCCTACTTGCCCTTAATAAAGGGCGTCACTGCTTCACTTGCTTCACTTGCCACCTCTTTGTGACATAAGAACCTGTTTCAATAATTCAGGTAACATACAGTGTGTCCATAAAGTTTGTGTGCAATTTACTATGTGAAATTATTTTAAATTGCACGTGAACGTTATGTCCATTCTGTATATCCCTTGTTTACCTCCCACTTGTAAGTGAGAACATGGGTATTGTTGTTGGTTTTTTTTTTTTTTTTTTCCATTCTGGAGATAATTCACTTAGGATAATAGTCTCCAGTTCCATCCAAGTTGGTGCAAAACATTATTTCATTCTTATCTATGGCTGAGTATTACTCCCAAGTTTTATACACACACACACATATAATCACGTTATCTTTATCCACTCATCAGTTGATGGGCATTTAGGTTGATTCCATATCTTTGCAATTGTGAACCTTGCTGTGATAAATATCATCTGGGTGCAGGTTTCTTTTTAACAAAAGTATTTATTTTCCTTTTAGTAGCTATTGAAATTTCTGGATCAAAAGGTAGAAAAGGTGGTGTACTGCCAATCCTGCTCAGCAGGTTGCCCCATTTCCCTCTCCTTTACTTTGAGAGCCTCCTGTTGCCTTTCTGTTGGTTTCCAATGCTCTCTCTTCAATAAACTATGTAAAGGTGAATACCTACTCACCAAATTCTATCCTCTCCATGGACAGCAGCATGTACAGACTGATTCTAGTCTGCTCTCTTAGCCCCTCTTAATGTTACTTTATATTTCTATAAATCCAAGGTGATCATTGGGATGATTTATTTTGGTCATAATATGTTCTAGCTAAAAATAGGCACAATGATAATATATTTTGACACATAATAAATATTAGATTTTTCATACACTGTAAATGTACCATTTTGAGATAAATAGTATTCTACCTGTACATGAGTCTGTTTGAAAAGTCCCTACTTAAATACAACAAACGAGCATGTTTTCTTAAAATATAAAGAAAAATTAATTATAAAAATAAAATAAAAGTGCCTGTTAAAATAAAAATAAAAACCCTATTTGTTGACTGTTGTTTCTAAATCAGTGGTTCTCATATTTCAATACCCATAATAATCACCCAAGGTGCTTGTTCAAAATGCAGATTCCCACAGTTCTACCTGCATGAATTCTAAGCAGGTCTAGACTGGGTTCTAGTAATGTTTATTTAAAACATCTTTTCCAGATGCTTTTGATAGAGCTAGCTCATCTATGGATTAAATTTTGAACCATCCTCACCTCCAAGAACAGTGTTCTTTCTAATAAAATGTAAAAATAAATCCTCCAAGATGTTGTTAAATGCAGATTCTGACTCAACTGGATTGGAGTGAGTCTGGGATTGTTTTCCGAACAAGCTCCCTGGTGATGTCAATGTTACTGATTCTTGAAACACACTTTGGGAAGCAAAAGCCTAATCTACAAAATAAACTACTTTTCAAGTAATAAAACCAGACTATCGGGAAAGAAAGGCAGGGAATGACAGAGTTAAGTAAGACTACCATAAATTTATCTCTCTGTACTATATAAGCAACAAAATCACTTGCAAAAGCTGTCAAAATTAACTTTTCAGAACTCTGGTAACACAAGAGAGTAGTTTTTATTCAAGAAAAACACCAAACTTTGGTAAGATCAGTAGAATTTTTTCTATTATAACTTGTTTCTTGTAAATCCCCTCCTCCTCTTGATAGCTCTGCAGTAGCCCTACAAAGCAGCAGCCTTGCATCCTCAAGAGGAGACAGATCAAGCTTGGATTTCTTTTAAAAAGTCCCAGGCCTGAGTATTATTGTTACTTAACCTGTCTTGAAGCTCCCTGGGAAGCCTCAATTTGCAAGGTGTTGTCTTTATTTGAACTGTCTTACGGGAAAACACCTACCACCCCAGCATGTTCATTGAAAATAATCAGCCACTACTGTGGGTGAGGTTGCTATAGCAGCTGGGTCAAACAAGAGCCTGAAAAAACATAAAGAGAACATTTGGGGAGCAAGATGCCCATGTGTGGGATTAAACTAACTTGCCAGATTTTCGCAGTATATCAGAGATCTTTAACCCTGCATATGGGGTACAATGATGTGTCACCAAATATTAATTAAAGAGATAGAAATGATATAAAAGAACCAATTATAAATTCTAGACTTGCAAAATGTCATACCTCATTTGAAAACAAAATTATTAGAGGGCTCAACAGAAGGTTTCAGCTGGCAAAAAAAAAGAACCAGTGCATTTAAAAATGTCAATTAATGCTGTTCTTTGAAGAACAAAAAGAAAAAAAGAATAAAGAAAAATTAAGAGAATTTCACATGCCTGTGGGACACATTTAAGATTACCAATATCGGCTGGGCATGATGGCTCACACCTGTAATCCTAACACTCTGGGAGCTCAAGAGTTCAAGACCAACCTAAGCAAGAGCGAGACCCCTATACACTAAAAATAGAAAAAAAAAAAAAACATCACTAGGCATCTTGGCAGGCACTTGTAGTCCCAGCTGCTCAGAAGCTAAGGCAGGAAGATCACTTGAACCCCAGAATTTGAGGTTGCTATCAGCTAAAGTGATGCCATGGAACTACAGCCTAGGGCAATGGAGTGCAACTCTGTCTCAAATGAAATAGAATGAAAGTTTACCAACGTAGGCCTAGTGGAAATCTCTAAAAGACAAGATGGTGAGAAAGAGGTAAAAAAGATCATTTGAAAAATAAAAGATAAACAATCTAAAATTTTATGAAAAGCATTAATTTCAACATCCAAGTTGCACAAAGAACTCTGTTTAGGATAACCTCAAGGCAATCTGCACAGAGGCAATAATATTCATACTGTTGAAAGGCCAAGATATAGACAATCTTGTAAGTAGTAAGACAAAATTGGTTTTAATACCTACAATGGCTCCTTAAAAAGATTAATAGCTGATTTGTCATCTAAAATGCTAGAGGAGAGGACGTAATAGAATTTCATATTTAGTGTGCTTCAAAAAAAAAGGCTATTAATGACAAATAATGTACACAGCAAAACTGTCTTTCAAAAATGAAGGAAAAACCTAAGGTATCCCAAAATAAACAAAAACTGAAAGAATCTTTGCTAACTGAACTCCTATACAAGAAATACTAAAGGAAATTCTTCAGCTGAAAGAAAAAAGAGTCTAGAAGTTAATTTAAAAGCACATGAGGTAATAAGAAACACCAACAAAGTTAATTACAGGGATAACAAACAAGCTATGAATGTATTTTGCTTGTGATTCTTTCCATTCTCCTTTTTTCATTTAAAAGAAACAGCATAAGATAAAGATGTAATTCGTATAACAATAATAACACTAAAGAAGGGCTGGAAAAAGGAGTTATATTGCAGAAAATTTTTTGTTATATTGAAATTAAGTGGTTATTAATGAGCTAGATTGTTTTAAATTGGGATGCTACTTGCAATCTTCAGGGTAACTACCAAGAATATAACTAGAAAAAATATGAGGTAAAAAAGGAATTAAAATTGCATACTAAAATAATTATTTTGAAAAGACAGACAATAATGGAGAAATAGATGAACAAAGATATAAGACATATAGAAAACAAATATAAAATTACAGAGATAAATTCTACTATATCAGAGGTTACGCTACTTATAAATGGATTAAACATGCCAATTCAAACACTGATATTGACAAAATGGATAAAAGTTACAAATAATACAGAACACTACCCATGGCAAGAGAGTGAGACTCTGTCTTTAAAAAAGGCCATATACAAGCCAAGAGAGACCTCAGAAGAGCCCAGAAGAGACCCACATCTTTATCTGGGACTTACAACCTATAGAACTATGAGAACATTAATTTCTGTGGTGTCGTCTACTTGATCTGTGGTATTATTTTGTTATGGTAGACCTAGCAAACTAAGGTACTTTTCTTTCTTCTCTCAGCTTTCTTGAAATCATACAAATTATAAAATTATACATGCATTCCTGGGTTTGTAACATTATTGATGCTATATATATATAAGATACTACTACTAGAAAAAGGGAAGAAAAGGAACATAGCTATATAAAAGTAACACTTCGTGAATCTCATTGGAATTAAGTTAGTGCATATCTGAAGTTGATTATGATAAATAAAAATGTCTGTGGTAATCCCTAGTTCAATTGCTATGGAAACAATTCTCTAAACACATTGAAAAAGTCATTAAGGAATTTAAAAAGATGCATTAGAAAGTATTCACTAACACAAAAGAAAGAAGTCATGGCAAAATATAGAAGCAAACAAAAGACATAAAACATAGAAAATCAAATGGAAATTAGCAAAAGTAAATCCAATTATGTTAATAATAACAAACATGTGAATAGATTAAACAACCCAATCAAAAGGCAGATGTTAATGATATGTACAATGTAGTATTATTCAGACTTCAAAAAGAGGAAGTCCTGCCGTTTATAATAACATGGCAAATACTACATGAATCCACTTATACGAAGTGTCTATAATAGTCAAACTGGAAAAAATATAGTCAACCTCACAGAAGTGAAGAATAGTGTAAGGGATGGCAGGGGCTGAGGGTTTGAGGAAATGGGAAGTTGTTGTTCAATGGGTATAAAGTTTTGGTTATAGTAGATGAATAAACTCTAGACACCTACTGTGCAGCACAGTACCTAGAATTAATAGTACAATATCATAAATTTCAAAATATGTTAAGAAGGTAGATATCATATTAAGCGTTCTTATCACAAAAACAAACAACACATTACAGAGCAGGAACCAGGCATGTTTTGCCAAAAAAGAATTCGACAATTGCTGATAAGATAGAAAGCCATGAGAGTCAGCAACCTAGCCAACTAATCCTGCCTTTTGCCTTATTTGTTAAAAGTAATTTGGATTTTTGATGAAAAATGATCAAATCTGATCACTGTGCTGCATACAGTTTTGAGCAATATATGCATACTTTTTTTTTATTTTGATGTACATTTAATATGAGATTGCTAATCAAGTCTGTTCAGTTTTGTAAGTATAAGATTAAAAACTAGGTCACTTGTTATACCAGCTATAACTTAAAAATTGAGTCTCCATGTGAATTAGTTGCCATTAAATTTTCTTTCTTACTCATTTTGCTTTATTATTTTAACATTTCAAATGTAATAGATGCTTATCATAAATGAATGATTTTACAAATTTTGTGATCATTTTTTAATTTTTTAGGTTATTTTCTCATTGTCTAAGTTTGAGGCCATATTTATAGAAGGAATGACAAAGTCAAAGTCCTCAATTACAATCTTGCTTCACACCAAATCACACACCCTTCAAAAGAACTGACCATTTTAGTTCAATCTGAGATAAACCATTAAGACATATTAAAATATTACCATTTTTGAGAAACTTATATCTGAAAAACTCTTCCAGTTCCTGGAACATCTGGATTGCTTTTCAGCTTTTTAACACTAAAATACAAGACTGAATTTGTTTGATTAAGTTTTCTCTGAAGAAGTTTGGTTCATTTAAGTCAGTGAGTCAGTCGTTTGATTCATTTAAGGGCATAATTTAAAACTGGATTTACACCACATATTCTGACATTTTGCATTCCTAACACTTCAATATAACATGTCAACAAAATTAAAGTAAGTAATACTCCCCCTCACATGTACGCAGAAACCATAAGTTTACCGACTGTTTCAACACAATTTTTATTTTATCAAAAATTATTGAAATTACTAAAAAGGAAACTACCAAAAGCCTGGACATACAATGAATAGAGTAACTAGAAATTATCAAATACTAAAATAATAAGCATATTTATAACTTCTAGTTTCAGTATCAGTGTGTTAAGAGTCTGATTTCTAAAGCTGGAAAAAATGGAGCTCCTAATTTAATCAATACCCAAAATATTTTCCTATGTATTGATTAAACTTACCCTTAACATGTAAATTTCTAAACAATTATTTTCTCTTGTGTCCCTAAATAGTACTTACTTTCATTTTATTTTCATTTTAAATATTTGTTTTTGTTGTTATTAAATCTCAAGATGAACAAATGCATATTTAATGTGTAATGTTAATTAATCATAATGCCCTAGGTAGAAATGTTTTTCTGCTTGAATCAGTATTTGGTTTTTGGATGATAACAGACGGAATAAAATTAGAAGTAAAAAGTCTATTAATTATATTTTTCAATAATAGAAAGAACATGGAATCTCAAGAAATAGCTCATGTATACAGGAGCCTGAGGCAAGAAGGATGTCTTGAGCCTAGGAGTTTGAGATTGCTGTGAACTATGACACCACGGTACTCTAGCCTGGGGCAACAGAGTGGGACTCTGCCTCAAAAAAAAAAAAAAGAAAGAAAGAAAGAGCACATAAAGTAATAAAATTTATAAAGTTGTTTTGAACATTTCAAGAAAATTTACCTTCATTATCTTATAATGATTCTAAGTTTATAAAAATATACACATGTAATTTCTGCTCAGAATGGTGTATTTTGAAGAGATGGAGAACATTACATATTTCTCTTAAGAGTGGAGAGAACTAACTGCAATAAATTTACACCAAAACAATAACTTACCTAAAATTCCCATCAGTTTCAAAGTGGTTTTTCACATTCACGGTGAATTCTTTCCATTGATAACATGGAGATGTGCATTTTATAACTTCCTAAGGTAAACATAAACCATATTATATGATAATAGAAAATGGATATTCTAAATTATAAAATAAAAATCTATAAAACATCTGGTTAAATATTACCCTGACTATATAACTCCCCTTTTCCTACAACCATTGTACTGCTAAAATCTGGGTGGGAAAGAATAAAAATACATATACTGCATCACTGATCAATAGTACTATGCTAATAACTAAACTATTCATCAAAATAGTTTCTCCCAAATTGAATTTCTTAAAATTAGGTTTTTTTAATGACTGAACATGATTCTCATTTGCAAATTATTCAGTCTCATATGTATAATGCACATAACGTAAGAGACAGATGTGTGTGCTCGTGAATATTTGCATGTGGGAGTGTTAGTGGGTATGGCAAAACTACGTTTACAATACCTGTGCTTATAATTGTTATTATAATAAAAGCACAGGCATAAAATGAAAATTTTAAATCGTCCAAAATAGAGGAAAAATTCCTAGGAATCCTACAGTTTTAGACTTATCATCTTCTTGCCTTACTTTATTTCTCCATTATTATCTAATCTATTTCCTGGTAACTTAAGACCATGAGTGAGCAGAGAGAGAAACAGAATGGCATGAACTTCACGTGTCAGATTTTCTGTCCCAGGACTAACTTAAAATAATGTCTTATTTCAGAGAATTTGTGTGAGAGAGCTAGAAAGTTTAAGTATTCATTATTCCAGAGGAAATCAGAAGACCACAACATACATCTCACTGACAATTGCCCACTTTCTATCTGGGCATGATTGTCTAATAAGCCAGACTGTCCATGTGAGTATCTTGAGGTTTCCTCACTCGACCGGACCCATTCAACCCTTCTACAGTCATTCCCTATTTCTCACTCTTGCTCTGCATATCTAAAATTATTTATAGTCCATGTGGCAACCTGGCAATATAATGAATTTACTTCTTTACTATACATTCACAGTAGAAAACACAATCTAGGCAAGATAATTGACAAAATCAATTATAACAATGTCACAACCATTTTACAGGGAATTAAACATCCCTCTTTCCCATCCTTTGAGATACAAAGACTTAGAATTTTGTCTGGAACATCATCACCTCTCACTAGATGCTAGCACTAGCACTATCCTTATAATGAATTCGCTCTACACTAAAGATAAATGGATGAATTTTCCTATCAGAGTAAAGTCTTTTTTACTGTATACTTTACTTACTATACTTACTTTACTATAATATATACTGTATACTTTTATTTTGTCCAAACAACAACAAAAACAAAAAACAGACACTGGCCTAACACTGCTTTAACTTAAATCCCAAATCTCTCAGAAGGAAATACTCACAAACAAGGGGTGTGCAGAGGTAAAATGTGGAATAACAGCCACACCATGGGGACACTCCCAGTCTCAGATGGGGAAAAAAACACAGACAAAATAGGTAAAATTTACTTACAATGGCTTTGAAATCAACAACTTCACCCTTCAGGGCAAAAGTCATAGCTGTTCCTCCAAATGCATTCCTTGTTTTTGAAATTAATATCAGTGAAGCCTCAGCAGGGTGAAGAAAACGACTGGTGAATTTCAGACTGAGATTAACTTGGCTTCTGTTTAATAAAAGATAAAAGAGGAAACATTAACATTGTATCAAAAAGAAGACAACTAATAAGCCTGTTTTCTGTGTAGACCCGGTGCCCAGTACCTAAATCCTGACACGTACTCACTTCTAATAAAAATGAAAGATGGCTGTAGTTCTCAAGAAGTTTCAGATCTAGTTTTCATCATCAATTAAGACATCTTAATACATAATAAATCTAAAGTTAACTTCCAAATATATAATCTCTCAAATAAAGGTTTTCTAATAGTGAGCAATAGGAAATCTGTTTCGTAGGACATTCTGTGGAACCATTTAGGCAAATAATTAGTAACTGGTGTTTGGTTACACTGACCGCCATCCATCAAAGAAAATAGCCTAAGGAGGGCTCAAGAATCCAATTAAGAACTTGCAGCAACACAGTGAAGCAAAAAATAGACAGTAATGACATAGAAAGATCACTGGAGAGACAGGCATACCTGAGATGTCTGGAGGTGGATAAGAACAAAGATAGACAGGGCCTATCAATATAAGCCAGATGACAGGTGCCACCAAGGTTCTAGTGGCCTGGTCCACAGAGAACACCAGCAGCTTTTCCCTAGAGGTAACTAATAGCTAGCTATTCATGTCATAGATCCCTTAGAAAGGGAGGGAGACTGCTGTGCCCTCCCCCACCCCGATATGGAGCCACTCTTAGGTCAGGCTGTCAGGAAAATTAAGAGCTGTTGATAAAAGACCTTCAGAGAGATCTTTCAACCATTTCAACTTGTGAGGACACAGCAAGAAGGTACCATCTATGAATTATAAGGCAAGTCCTCAAAAGACACTGAATCTGCAGATGCATTGATCTTGAACTTCTCAGCCTCAGAAGTGTGAGAAATAAATTTCTGTTGTTTGTACACTACTCAGTTTATGGTATTTAGTTAAAGCAGCCCAAATAGACTAAGACACAATTATGTCATGGATCTTCAAGAGTGCTTACAAATAGTCAAAGTCACATTGTATTAAATGTGAAGGACTTTGTTAAATGTGATACACAAGCACATACACACCCATGGTTTGTACAGGTGTCAGTTTAATAAGAATGTCACTCTACATTCATATTGGCTGGTTTTGAATCTCTACTTCATCATTTAACAGCAGAGAAAACTGGGCTCCTTTTTTAATGCCTCTGTATTCTACTTCTTTATTTGTAATATGAGGCTACTAATAGGGTGTTTGGAAGACTGACTACGAAAAGGTACATAAAGTGTGTATTATATATGTTATTACATGGAAAATATTAAATATTAAGTGTGTTCATATTTATATATAATGTATTTATTATGTAAATACATTTATATTCATATATTATAATAAACATAAATACGTGGATATAAAGAGACTGAAAGGAAATGAACTAACAAATTGTGTTTGATGTAATTCAAGGTGATTTTTGTTTTCCTCTTTACTTTTCTGTTACTCAAATTTTCAACAATGTACAGGTTTACATTCATAATAAAAATAACAAATGCTAATTTCACTAACAGGAAAAATAGTCATAAGCTAAATTATTGAAGTTTATTGTGTCTACTAGGAACAATTTCCACATAATGATAGATTTTAAATCCTAGAATAAGCTATTACATTTAAGAATGGGAAAAATGGGGAAACTTTAATTCTTTTCACTAGTATCATCCTTCTGGAAGGGTGGAGAATAGATTTCAAATTTTCAACAAAACAAATGGCTCCATGACAATGTGTAAGTGAACTTGTATTATTACCTCAGTTACATTTTATAATAGACATATAAAAAAATATAACTACCATATTCTTGAAAAAAGGATGGGCTCATTTTCCATAACTTTTATTCTAAGATTTGATCTATAATAAAAAGAGGGCAAGTGGATAATTTTTTCTCCTTATTTGGTTTAGGCTTGATATTGTCTTAATAGCCATGCGTATTCAGCTCTTATAATTTACATATGCTAGCATGATAACAAAGCAAGGACACTGTTGAAAATTGGGTCCAAGGCATTCTAAATACAATTCAAAATGGCCCTTATTTCTGATTATTTCTTTGTTTAGTATACTAGTGCAGAAATAAGGACTACAGTTTGAAAAGTAACTTAGGTTAATGTATAATTAAAAACTAGAGAGATAATTAGGCAAAATAACTTCATTGGCTATAATCTGTCAAATTACATTGGAGAAAAGAATAACTGAATGCAAACCCGATGACTAAAATTCAAGATTAGTTAAAATTTCTTAATGGATATCAAATTTGTCAACTCCCATGGTATTGACACGATTGCTATCATATCACATTGTATTCTTTATAAGACTATTTGTCATCATTAGCACCTGTTGGCGTATCAAACATAATTTGTTGATCTAGCAAGACTCATGTTATGATTTAATTCCTTAATACTATTTATACCTCATTTTTGAGAATGGGATAGTACTAGACTCATTAACCAAGTATCATCAGAGCATAGACAGATAAAAAACAAGACTTTACAGAATATTACCACAATTTGAAGGTATATATTCATGCATATATACATTTAATTACCTATCATCTACACATGCGTACACAATGACTGTGAGAGGAAACAGCAAAATGGCAACAGTGAGGAATCTTTGAGGTAGGATTATGAATCTTTACTTTCTTTGTTCTTTATGCTTTCATAGTTTCTAAATTTTCTATAATGGGTACATATTGGTTTTACAATCACAATCAACCATATATAATATAATATGTGTATATATATGCATATATATAGTTTTAGCATGCAGTGGTTTCAGTTTCCTGCAAGTAACAATCTTAGTACATATAAAACAAATTATCTTGTTATTCATGTGGCCAAAATGAATGCAAAATAAGTAAAAAATTAAATGCATACATTAAAATGTATTGTTTTAACACATACATTAAAAACAATTAACTGGGCAAGATGGCTCATGCCTGTAATTCTAGCACTCTGGGAGGTTGAGGAGGGTGGATAAATTCAGCAGTTTGAGACCAGCCTAAGCAAGAGTCAGAGATCCCATCTCTACTAAAAATAGGAAAAAGAAAAACTAGCCAAGCATGGTGGCAGGCACTTGTAGTCCCAGCTACTTGGGAGGCTGAGGCAAGAGGACTGCCCAAGCCCAAGAGTTTGAGGTTGCTCTCAGCTATGACGCCATGGCAATCTATCCAGGGCAAGAGTGAGACTCTGTCTAAATAAATAAATAAATAAATAAAAACTATTAATCAGCTGTTTTATGTTATTAGAATTATTTTAACAAAATTGGTGAGGAATCTCATAAACATTTGACTGTCTTTGTCTAAATGGTCTTTTCATTATGTATCTATGATTAAAAAATCCAACTCAATTTTTATAACTGTAACACTTACTAAATTCTTAGAGTTGACATGTTCAATAAAGTATAATTTAAAAAAAATACTTACTTAGGAGAAATTGTTACAACATTCCCTGATTGGGAGAGGGAGAAGTCAGTAGCATCTCTTCCAACAATCATAGCATTATACACGATGTTTCTCGAGCTTGAATTTTTTAGTAAAACCTATATAGAAGAGGGTATAAATAAAGTTATAACTATTAAACTATATCACTTTTTATTTTTATTAAGGAATTCGATACCTTGTAATGATAAAATACTTATTCCTCATGTACACTAAGTGTAGGAAGCCAGACATATTTAGAGATAGCAAATATATACTATACACATATATATGCGTGTATGTATAGATATGTGTAGCTTTGTCTGAGTGGGCAGGGAGAAGGAGCTTTCAACAAAGGAAAGGACAGATGCAAAAGCTTCTCATCAAAAAAGATCTGAAATTTAAAATTTGAAACCGGAATTTTATTTTTATTGCAAAGGAAAACTCAACTCCCATCATACTATAGGTTATGTGATCACCCTGGTCTTTTTTCAGTAAGAATCCTGTTATGACTGGAATTACCTCTTATGTATATGCTTCCTCTTAGTCACTTCCCATCTGCTGACCAATTCTGCTCCTTTATAAATTTCTATTTTCCTTGTATTTTGATTTGAGCTAACTCTCTCTTCTCTAATGAAAAACTGCATTGCCGTAACCTCTGTATATATCACAGTCCTGAATAATTTCTGCCTTAAAATTTTAACAAATGTCACAAATAATTTTTCCTTTAACAAGATGCAAAGGCATCATGGAAGGAGAAGACCCAGGGAAAGGAAGAACTGTCAAAATTAGAATGAAGAAACAGTAACTGCAAGTTAAGAAGTTTAGGAACTATAGTCACAGATATTTGAAAGAGAAAAATCAGCAATATGCACAGTTCTAGTGAATCATAAGAAATATGGTGGAAAGTTGGGGAATGATTAAATTAAATTCCTAGTTAAATGGAAAGTATAGTAACTTCTAGAAAAAGTGTGCTATTGTTGAAGAGTTTCCACCTTTGGTTTCTTCAAGGATCTAAGGATACCATCTTCTCACCTACTTAAAGATAGTGGTTACAACGGGGGAAAGACCACTCTAGTGTGGAATTTTTCATGACTGTACATATGTATGTGTATATTTCAGGTATTTGTTAACAGACCAAGTGACTTTAAATCCCAGAGAGCTCATTTCTATTGTTTTGGAAGGAAATATTGAAAATTACAGTGGATTCATTTTGAAAAGGTGTCCAGTCTGCAGCTGGTGGACTGCATGCAGATTATTTGCACACTGTTTTGCTTTTCTTTGGTGTTGGATATCATGAAAAGCATGCATGAACCTCATATGTTGCTCATTAGCCTTTATTTTTTATTTTTTATTTTTTGAGACAGAGCCTCACACTGTCACCCTGGGTAGAGTGCTATGGCATCACAGCTCACAGCAACCTCCATCAGCTTATATTAGTGTTTTTGTATTTAATGTGTGGCCCAAGACAACTCTTACTATTCCAATGAGTGGCAGAAAATAAAAAAGATTGGACACCCCTTAGATCTAAACTTTCAGATCATAAGGAAGCCATTTATTCTCATTATATCATACATATGACACAAAGGCTCAGGTTTATCCATAGTCAGACAATTCCATTCAACTCTAGCATTTCATGCAGGGTTAATGAGGTGTAGATATGGATAAAGAGAAGGGAAGGAAAGAAAGATTTGGCGTTTGCTTTGTTTGTTTGCTTGTTTTTCTGTACTTTTGATGGCTCAGAATATCACTGTCCTCCATCTGTTTTCACTGATTACTATGTTTTCTTACTGGTTTCAGCATTCTAGTCTTCTATTACTGACTCAAGGCTACTGAAATACTTTTTCAATTTTAATAGCCTTTTTCTATATTAGGGAAGGTTGATAGGGCTGATGACAATAACATTCTACAATTTAGGCACTGCCATTTACAGCATTAATTCATAGGAGTAAAGTGTGAAATAAATTCTCATTCAGCCACATAAAAAATCATTGATTTTCTTAAATGAAAGTTAAAGTCAAACCTTATAATTTGTTTTATATTGCATTTATACTTAAATTTTATTTTTTCCTTCAAAAACTTACCTTACATTTGTGAAAAATAAAAGAAACATCTACACAATTTTATCTATATTCTAAAGGTACGAAGATTATTTCTAGCAAAGAGATAAAATGAGAAAAGAAATAAGTTTTAATTTTGTTTTTCACAAGATGATTAATCTTTTTGTTTTAAACATTAGCTAGTGTTAATATTAACTATTTTTTAAAATGGTAACGATTAAATGGTATAAAGAAATACCAACACGTGGTCAGAATTAGAGAATGGGTAATAAGAATTAAATATAATAAATCATTACTTAATTAAATTCTAGAATCTTGTCTCCTGAAGTCTTAAGCAAAACATTTTCAAACTCTTCTGAAATTTTATTTTAAAGTCAGAAATCCTCTCCCACATAATTATAGGTTAAGGCTAGTTAGTATCCAAAGCCCTTGAATATCATTCCACTTAGACAATTATCATAATAGATACTGCTGAAAATTTCTCCAGAATTTCATATTTCTTTTTCTTACAAAAAAGATAATAATATTAAATGAAAGAGATTGTATCTTATATTTACTAATAAAGACAATTAGAAGGAGAGGCGTTCCTTTACCTAAATTGGCCTTTTACACTTTGAGACAAAAACCTGTTTTTCCCAATTTCTAACTAAATCCGTACCAACCATTACCCATGTCATTATGGAGGCTATGCAGTGATTGTTTTCAAGGAAATTACAATTACAAATCAAAGATCACCAGAACATACTTTTTAAAGATCAAATATGAATATGTTTTGCACAAAAATTTAATTTTTCACCTCTCCAATTAAATATGAAGAAGGATACATAAAAAATCCTGAGAAAGAAAGAATAAACATGAATCTTACCAAAGTGGTGAACATAAAATATTTTGTACAAAATGAGAATGGGAAGGAGTCATCATTTTATCAGAAGTGGCAATTATTATTAAGGAAAAATTGTTGCTGCCCTGTTCACACATCCAGACCTTTGGCTTAGAAGGGGCAACATTTGAGATAAAGCTTATTCAATGTAATAAAATTATATATAATTTTAACAAAACTACAATTGAAATATTATGAAAATTAATACATACTATTAACTTGTTGTTAATTTGGGGTTGAGAAAGAAATATCTGAAAACGCACTGAAGTGTTTAACTCCACATGCATTTTTGTCTCATAGATATCCTTACCTGTCTCTCCACGGTGTCATGTAGAGTACAATTAAAGGGCACCACCTTTTTGGCCAGGTATGTGGGAAGCCTTTCATACATGTAGACGCAAAGCATAAGCATCATGATTGGGTTCGGGTCACAAATGTCAGTGGCCTAGTTTCAAAGAAGAGAAATGGAAATCAGAGGATTTAAAAGAGTTATCCACAGGGAGAGAACCAATAGGATATATATACAGTGTGAACGAGAATTTATGAGGGAGATATGGTCACAGGATAACAAATGCAAATGCCCCGATAGGCCACTACAAACTGGAGAATGAGAAACCAGCAGTGTCTCCTAGGGAAGAGAGTACTGTGGCTCAGTTCAAGTCCAAAGTTTTAAAATCAGGGAAGTCTGAAGCCAAAGGCCTGAGAGCCCCCAGGATACTACTGGTGTAAGTCCCAGAGTCCAGAGGCTGCTAACCTGGGGACTAACATTCAAGGGCAAGAGAAGAAAAAGGCACTCTACTCCCAAAGAGAGAGAAAGAGCAGGGCAAAGAAGAAACCAAGCGCCTGACTGTCCCCCTTCTTCAGCCTGCTTTGTTCTAGGCATGCCCACAGCAGACTGGACAGTGTCTACACACAATGAAAGCAGTTCTTTCTCAGTCCCCTGATTCTTGCATCCATTTTGTCTGGAAACACCCTCGTAGACACACCCAGAAACAATTCTTCACCAGCCCTCTGGAATCCCTTAATCTAGTTGAGTTGATACCTAGCATTAACTACTCTAGAGGATATCCAGATAAAATACATAAAAAGAGGAGCAGCATAGTACACTAATTATGGAATTGCTTTAAACTGTTTCAAAATATTTCGGATTGACAATGTCACTGAAATGTAGTGACCACAAATAGAACATTGCTATGAATTAGAAGTGTTTGACCTATTTGGTAAAAGACAAATTCATCTAAAGGATGAAACACTGGCATAGTAACTTATCCAGTTACAAGAAAGGACGTAATAAAGAAGAAATTTAAGCATTAATAAGTCCAGTGATGAACTTTACCTGATTCAAACATGAGCCAATAAAAGTATCACAATTAATTCACTAATAGTATCACTATTATTCACTATAAGTTAATTTGAGGGAGACATTTTTTAAACTTGCCATTTAATGTGGTTGGTAAATCTGAGCTGATAAATAGTTAGGACATTAAAACTAGCTGATAAATGATTGATAATTATCTGCTAAGTTAACTGTCAATTTCTTCACTTAAGAAATATTGGATTTTTTTTACAATTTTACCTAGCAGATACTTGTTTTCTTTAGTATTTTTGACTGCATTATAAAATAAATATCTTGATTCAACAAATCCGAGAAAATCAAAAAGCAAATGAGAGATCACAATTTATGATGAATTGTTTTTTCTAAACAAAAATATTTTAAATTTCTCGTGAACTCCTACCAAGCTCTTACAGGCCAGCTTAAGCACCCAGTGTCCCATGCAACTATTCCTGGTATTCTTATTAAGGTGACTTCTTCCTCCTTTGGTGAACCTTATAGGGCATTGTTTCTATGTCTGGTGTGGCATTTACTGTCTTCTGAAGTGTCCCAGACTTTTTTCATGTAACTTAGAATGATTAGTCTGTAGCATCTTTAAAGGTATGGGTTTAGTTTAAGTTTATCTATACCTCTAAACAGTTTACTCAAGTAGTGTCTTTCTTGGGCGAGGTCAAAAAAATTCATTCAGTTCCCAAGAATGATAATATGTTTATTCTTCAAAACCAAAGCATTTTAATAGAATTTGTCCTCAGAACTCTGCTATAACAACAGAACTCTCTGACCAAATTTTTTTATTGCAATTTGTCTTTATAATTCTAGCAGTAAAAAAATAGAGTCGTGGCCGGCGCCTGTAATCCCAGCTACTGGGAAGGCTAAGGCAAAAGAATTGCTTGCGCTCAAGAGTTTGAGGTTGCTGTGAGCTGTGACAGCACTCTACCGAGGGCAACTAAGTGAGACTCTGTCTCAAAAAAAAGAAAACAGAAATGTCAGGCTGGGTGCAAAGTGACTTTAACATGCAAGTGACTTTAATACAAGGAAAAAAGTAAGCAATTATGAAAGTCATTTTTCTAGCAGGTATAAAATACAACTTTATACCAAGCTGCAGTTGGACATGAGCATCATCCATCTTTCTAGATCACAGAATGGAAAACTCAGGAGTTGGTTGGTTCTTCTACTGAGTCCTTCTTTTATAGCCAGTCACCAGCTCTAGCAAACCATATGACTTCCCCTAGATAGCCTTAGTATTTTTAGTCCCCATTAAAATGATAAGTAGAGAAAGTAATTACTATCCTCCTTGCCTAATTAAAATTGCATTCTGATTGGTCTGGGTCTCTTCCCATTCACTTCTCCTTTTGGTCCATCCTGACTATTGTTGTAAGAATAAAAGCCTTTATTCCCATAATGACCATGTGATGAATTCTACATTTTATGTTTTGTATACATTCCAAGTGACACTGAATTAAATGAGAACATTACTTATCTTTTAACAGGCAGATAGATACCTTGATAATTCAATGAATTTATATATTCTTCAAACCCAGAAATCATTTAGTGTACCACATTATTACCCTAAAGAGCTCATAAAATGATAAGCATACAATACATTTTAGATTATTGCTATTGAAGATTTGATGTGACAAGTTGAATTGAATTATAACTTGGAGGTCAACATATAATTAAAATGTACATTGTCATTGTGACTTCTACATAAATATTTTAAAACCAAAATTAAAATTGTATTTTTCACTACTAAATTAGAAGATTATAATACAACATCTTCCTTTGAATAACTCTGCTCTTTTAGTTCATTCTTAGACCTTGGGTAATGATAATAATGCACTCAAACCTTATTCTTGTAGTTTCAGATACCTGGGCAAGAAGTATTTCTTATTATCCACAGCTGAATATAAATAATTACATACATTTTAAAATATCTAGTAGATTTCTGTGGAGTCATATTCTAATTTCAATATTTGAATAGTAACTTACGAAAAGTCTGTTTCAATTCATATGAAAAATTATGAACAAACCAATATTAATAATAAACTAACAATAGGAATTTATAAAATGTCTTTAGAATGTGTCATATAAAGGAACCCACCTCTATGTTCATGTCGAAGCCAATTTCACGAAAAGCATTTAAAACAACAAGGCTATTATGCAGATACTGTTCTGGACAGTGTGGTCTTGTGTACATATTTATAAAATGAGTCTCAATCTGGAAAAGACAGTAACAAAACCTTTTGGTAATGGAACAAAAATTGCTGCTTTTAAGTGTTCTTCATAATTCAGCTAAGAATGATTTAAATATTAACATATGTTAGTAATAGATTATTGCTATCAAAATGCAAGAATATCAGGTGTTTGACTCAAAATTAAGACATTTAAAGGAATCAGTTTACAGAAACGACACTTCAAATTTTAATCATTAAGTCCTTTCAAATAACAGAAGACTTTGTACATAAAAATGATTCTTACCAAAAATGGACAGTAGGCTCCCAGTTGTGTTGCCAAAACAATGCCATCTGAAAGATCTGTGTCAAAATTTACTATCCATTTCTCAGATGGAATAATGTCTGTTTCAAAAAAAAAAGGGGGGAGTGTAAATTTAACAATAGTTTTACTTCGTTCCAAGATACCTTAGTGGAAATTTGAGCATTAATCAAAGAAAATTTGGCCTTTACTAGAAAAACAAAAAGCATATTATTTTGACAATAAAAATTAATTTTGAACTTAAGAGGTCTGATACTATTAAAGTTATCCATAAGGTTTTATAAGCAACTTCAAGCTTTCACTATTATTTCTGTATCAATGAAAAATACGCTACAATACATATAGTAATTGAAGAGAAATCCAATATTTCAAAGTTAGCCATTTCATTGAGTGCCTAGATAGAGGTTCAAATGTTTGATTAATGATCACCAACATGAGTAAGGAGACCCAAAAGGCATGCAATTACTTTTAACTCTAGAGTATTTGTACCAGTTTTTGTTTGTTGCAGAAATTAGTCCACATGAAGGGTAAGTAAGTAGAAGGGCATATTTTCACCTCAAATTTCAACTGTTTACAGCCAGTATACAAAAATAAAATTTTACATTTGTGCACTGATTAGCCACAAGGCTAAAAAGCCCTTACTGGTTCTTTTACAAATAACCATGGATTTTTCCCTTCAAAGAATTGAATAACATTTGTAATTTCTTCAGCATTTTGTGAGAAAGGTAACTATTAGAAGAAAACAGATGAGATATCTAAAGTCTGGGACTAACTGAACATAACCATCATTTTATAGTTAAAATTATGAAATTTTAGATAATCAATAAAAAGAAAAGAATGCTGCAAAATTAAATTATCTGCACAATAACTTTGAGAATACTGTGGTTGCCTGTCTGCCTCATTCCTTAAGATCCTATTTACAATGATATCACAAATACTGCTACTTCCCTGAACATTAGAAAGGGTAATGGTTTGTCTGGAGGATGGGAGGAGGAACAGAAGAGAACTGAATTGTAAATCACTGGAGTGAGGCACAGCAACATTGATAAAACCATTGGTAAATGGATGTGTATTTACTTATGTTGAAAATGCTAAATTATATGTCTATGAATGTATGTATATACTTAAATAATATATTTTATTTTTTTAATTTTTTTGTTCAATAAGTAACTAAAGGTTCCAAACATAAAGGTAATGAAATTGTAATTTAGTAAACCTGTAAAGATGTTTTGAGTGATAATAATTCCCACTAGTCAGTCAAGAGACCAGAGTAATTTCCAACGCCCACACAGCTGACTTCTTTCTTTTTATTAGAATTAAGCTGACATGAAGAAGGGATTTTTGGATCTTTTGTTCACTGCTACATCTCTAATCCCTAGAACAGTGCTAAGAATATAAATTGGTGATTAATAGATATTCATTTAACAAATGGCATTTTTAGTGGCTCTGTCCTTGTTATAATTATTTAAAATAAAGTATACAAAAATCAGATAGATTCACTCTTTTTTCCCAAGTTATTTTATGGTCCTAGTTTTTATATTTAATAGTTTTTCCTGTGTTTAGAATTCATTTTTGGTATGAAGTATACAGTAGAGAGATAACTCTACTTAAACTCCAAAGTGTTAGCTCATTGACCTACCACTATTTCCTGAATGAACTAATATTTATTATGGATTTTGAAAAGCCATATTCATCATAAATAATTTTGTTATATACTTTCATTGTTCTGAGTTCCCTGTTGTGTTCAATGCAATTATGAATATTTGTACAATTTTAATGGATATTTTCTTTATAATGTTTTCTATAAATTTTTCTCTATGTTATTTGTTCCAAATTTCTATTAGAACAATGTCAATTATGGAAATCTTGCACATGAATAAAGCAACCAATTTTACAAATAGTCAGTGGTGGAGAAGGGGAAAGAGATTCTTAAATTAGTACATATTAAAGTACAATAAAAATATTGCTCTTTGGTGAAGACATGATCTTATATCTAGTAAACCACAAAGATTGAACCAAGAGACTCCTGGAATTGATAAATAAATTCAGTAAAGTCTCAGGCTATGAAGTCAATGTACACAAATCAGTAACTTTCTTATATGCCAACACCAGACAAGCTGAGTATCGAATAAAAGACAAAATTCCCTTCATCAGTAGCAATGAAGAAAATAAAATGCCTACGAATATACTTAACAAAGGAGATGGAAGACCTCTGTAGGGAGAATTATAAAACACTGAGGAAAGAAATTGCAGAGGATGCAAACAGATGGAAAAATTTACCATGTTCATGGTTCAGCAGAGTCAACAGTGCTAAAGTAATTTACAGGTTCAATACAATCCCACTAAAACACCAATGTTATTTTTGGCAAATCTAGAAAAAATAGTTCTATACCTCATATGGAACCAAAAAAGACCTCAAATAGCCAAGGCAACTTTACAGTTATGAGAACAAGGTGGGAGGTATCACCTTACCAGACTTCAAGCTGTTTTGCAAAGCTACAGTAAACAAAACAGCATGTTTTATTTATGTTTTTGTAACCCTCCTTAGTGCTATTTATTTTCACTGTGTTTATTATATATTTTATTGAGGAAAATGCAGTTTTACAAGATACAAATTTTGAGAAGTTCAGCATATCATATGAAAAGTAATAAAACATTTCATCGTTCAACCCTGTTTTCAAAAGTGTTTCATAAAGTAATACCTGCGAGTTAACAGCAACTGTATTTCAAAGTCTCATTTTAAACTTCTTACTTCTAAAATTTGGATTAAATTATGAGGGTTGAGTATAAAAAATAATTTATTTTATGTTGTCAAACACAGTCTACTCTGAACACAACAGTTTGTATGTAGTTGAAAGAGAGGAGCTGAAATGTAGCTAAAGAAAAAATAACTCTGCACATTATCTTTATTATAGTCAATACTTATAATGAAGAAAAATGCACAGCTATATTGGCAACAGAAACTTTTCAAAAATAGCTTAAGATTCTTGGGCTAGGAATTTATAAAGCTTTGTCCTGCAAAAGTAGAACAAGGGAGTACACACCTGAACCCTAGGGCTTGTCTATCTGTGAACATCTACACATCTCAGTATATGAAGCTAATGTGACATAACCCCTCAAAAAAACTCAGGAAACACTACACTTAGTGATTTCCAACAGAAGCCTCATATAAGCTGTTTATACGTAAACAGCTGTTACATAAGCTGTTTTTCTAGTCAAATTTCACTTGATCTCAACTAATTATTTACAAGGTTTAAGCACTGCCTCCCATCTCTGATTCTTGTCAGCAATGATTAGTACTATCTTTTATTTCTAGAGCATCTCTACATACGAGGTTGGACAATTAAGTTTGTGAACTTGTCGTAGAGAAAGTGTTACGTACCTCATTGCTAAATATCACTATGGTCACCTTCAAAGTACTTGCCTTGGGAAGCTGTGCACTGACACCAGTACTTAGTATACCCTTCAAAGCACTTTTTCTAGGATGAGTTTGCGAACTTAATCTTCCGACCTCATACATTTTTTATCATTTATTTGTCAAAATAAGTGAAAGAAGCATTTAAACGTGAAGAAACTTTCTTAACAATGTTAAGCGGGCTCCCTTTTTATAAAACAGAGAGTAATTGGATTTAGGGCTAGAATCCATTGATTCTGAGTATGGATCCATGGCTTTTCTATCATCCCATTACAACTGGCAATAATTTCTTTAAAGAAACAAGTAATTTCTTACCTCTGTGACAATTTTTCCATATAATTTGACGAGTACTCTCATAATTCGTGTTTAACCAACTAAGTAGAATTCTTTCAGAATCCGAATATATATTGCTGGATGCAAAACAAGGGTTGATTTTTGGTGTAGTTAGCACAGATCTTGGAGGCATATTACTGTTGCCATATGGTGCAACCCGGGATAGAATCAGAACCTGAAATTGAGAAAGAGAGTGAGATAATTTGAATTAGACTCAAATGGAAAAAATATCAAATTAATATTTAAGAGTAAATGAAAAAATATGACAAGTATATAAATAAAAGAAGCCACCAGTATTCTATGTAACCAGTCAAGACCAAACGAACAGATCAAATGTATTTCACTAATGCTCATTTTAAATTCTTAACTTTTGCTTGTATAGCATTTATTCTGTAAGACACCACAATATATAATTTATATGAGTCTTATTACCCAATTAGAAAAAATAACTGCATTTGAGGACAGTTTTATTAGACTGTCAATTCATTTATAACACAAGGGTGTGAAACGCCTTTCTTATTTCTATATTGGCTCATGCAATTTAGAAAAATAAAATTTTCAGAGTCTAAGTAATGTCACCAAGTCAATACTTATTTTGGCATTGATACTAATTGATGAGGCCTATTTTTAAGATGACAAAAGTGGGCTGGGCGATGTGGCAGACGCCTGTAGTCTCAGAAGGTTGAGGCAAGACCTGTTTGTTTTCATTTTTCCACAGAATGATACCTTTTTAAAATACTTTAAAAATAAATTCTCCATAAAATAAAATGAAGAATAAAAATGTAAATGTATACAAAGTACAAGACTCCATCACATACAAAACCAAATACACCTTGGGCAAGAATTGTTACTATTTGTTGGCTAGCATGCAAACCACACCAAGCATGAGCTGAAGAAATGGAATAAGGATTACAGAGACCAGATGCCTTGTTAGTAGCTATGCGAGTCAACTGATAAAATTTGGGTAAATGTTTTAGCTCGCCATACTCAGTAAAATTTTTCCTGCCTTCAAAAAATATTACCAGATATGTCCTTCACTTTGTTAAAAAGATGTAATTCGAGACATGTTAGTGAAAGCACAACGTCAACAGATTTGCCACATGAAGGAACATACTCCTTGACTACGTCACCATAGAGCAATTTAAAGTCTTAAGAACAATGACCAAACTACTACTAAAAGTATAAACTTGCATATATTAACTGTTATCACATTACTGTCAAGTCTACTTCCTGTTCATCATGAACTTTGCTATTATATTTGCAAATGTTGTTTTTCAATCATAACTTTTAAAAAATGATGTGTGTTTTATCTATTGGTCTAGAAAATAGGTGATAATGTTCACTTTTTAATTGTGTATAAAAATTTCTTGACTTTTTTAGACTATTTAGATATTTGGATTTCTTCTGAAGAATCATTTTTATTAGGCCTATTTTGACCACAAGAAAAGAATCAACAGCCAAATGAAGAACTTTCTTTAGACTTAGTGATGCCGGATGGTTTAACACTTTGTTGGAGTCCAAGTTAATTAAGAATGCAAGTGAAGATTGTGTACTGGCCCAGGCAGTCATACCTCACTGTCAAGATTTTCTACTGAGTAGAGTGGCTACTCATTACCCTGAGGTTGACACGTGAGTGGAAAGCTGAAAAGACCTCAGACTGTAAGGCTTCCTTGAATTGAAATGGTCCATGCCCATTGTACTGCATCTCTTATGACCATTTCTATTTGAGTGTGGAGTGAGTGGGACACTGGAAGGTATGCCCTGAGTCACAAGGCCCTGGCTTTGCTTTTGCTGTGCATTCTGGATTAGGGGTACAACCTATCTTGTGTACTTTTGTAAAGCTAAGCAAACATGTTTCTGTGTGAAATCTACTGTATCTCACTGTTTTTATTATCACACTAAACCCAAGACCATGAGGCTGGTACAGAGAGTAAGCTCTATATGACTAATGATACAAAAGATAATATTTCCAACATATTCTTCCATTAATGCAAAGATAAGTAAGGCATTGCAATCTGGAAGTGGAGTTTTCCCACAGGCTTAGTGCCTAACAGAGGGAAATTTTCTTGAAAGATTAAAGGATGTTCACATCTGCAATTATGGCTATGTAAAGCAACTTTAGAACATCATACCTAATATAAGTCCATACTGTGTTACAACAAAAATAAAAAGGAAAGCACATGCAGTAACATCTTATCTATCCCAATGTCAACTATATGGAAAAAATACTCACAGAACATAGTTTTTGCATATATCAATGTCCTACAATCCTTGACATCTCAAAGTCTATGTGTTAACTTTCTTCCACTTAATTTTTAAAAATCTGTTTGTGACTTTAAGTTGGAACGTATCTGCTTTTATTTTATAGAAAATTTTAAAAAGCTTGGATGTCTAGTTTCTGAGGTTATATAAAAGTACAAGTAATAGGAAAAAGAACTACTGTAAGTAGGTGTGATAATAACAGTAATGAAAGATGAGTGAAATAACAGTTCCACACAAGACAATGAGGAAAAAAAAAAACTATTAAAAGCTTAAAAAAAAAATTCAGTGTCTGAGTACCATTTGGATGGGAAATAGGCCTCTACAACTTAGTAAGTCCTGTGGTCACCACCCTACTTGATACCTAGGTGATGTAAATGTAAGTATGAATATTGCCTCTGGTGATTTGGAGTCTTGCCTATCTTTAGCAAGGAATATTCTATTTGTATAATGTGATATTGTTATTTTGAACTGGTTGGGGGAAAATATGTTTCTGCCAAAAGACAATTCTCTACGTTTAAAAGTATCAGAATTACTTAATATAATTGTGTCATTAATTAATTTTATGACAGACAATATGGTGGGGGAAAATGAATGACAAGTTCATTTCTGATCATATGTTTCTTTTCCAGAGTCTTTTGTAAAAAATATCACATTTATTTCTATTAGCACGTACAGAATCATCCTTTTTGTTCACATAGGAACTGTGCTTATGGTTGAACATTTAAAACAGCATTATGCATTTGAATGTTTCTGTTATTATTTTTTTACCTCTCTTATGTTTCAATGATCCATTAGCCATCAAAGCACCTTTGTGACTTGGGAATACAGTGCAAAACAATGACTAGAATTATATAGCAAATTTAATAAGCATAAATAACCAAATCGCACAAAATCTGATGAGTAAAATAAGCTATATTTTGTTATCTACTAGCCAAGAAGAACTATAGAGAAACGAAAGAAAGAAAAAACAATCCTGGAAGTTCTTAAATGACCTCTGGGGATGCAACAGTCAAAATCTAAAGGGATTTTTGTGAAAATCATAACTTTTCATTTCTAACCAGTGAAAGCATCTCAGCACATTTCGACATTGTTTACTTTTTCAAGTGAAACTGCCAATCCATTTCTGATTTAATACCGTGCCTGGTGCATTAGATAGAACACCTGGAGAAACACAACCTCCAGTGATCTAACTGGGAGCAAACAATAGTGTAAATATTACCTTATATATCTGAAGAAACACATCTGTCCATGACCGTTTACTCCGGGCTTCAAAGTCAGCCATTTCAGCAGCCATGGAACATTTCTCCATAGTTTTTTTGGAACTCGCAGGTATGGAACTATTGCTACACTTTAAGACATAAAATAATAAAGCATTAATTTGAATGTTAAGGTAACCTAAGTCTAAAATTTTAAGACTTAGCATATAAGTTTTTTTTTTTTTAAATACATGTGCCAATATTACGCACTATCAACATAGGTAACTCTATGGAGCACACAGTCTCTTATTTAAGTAATGTTTATTCATTCAATGCATCTAATAGCTCACTCTCTAGTGGAAGGGGCAAAACAAGATGCTAAGTTCTTCTGAACCATGAGCCCAAATAGAGCCATACACTTTAGGCCACAAAACCTCAGCATAAAGCTGGAGAACAGACAAGTACTTGGTTCTCCTACACCATTCACGCGGCAAGCAGAGTGACAGTGCCACAACTAGACTTGCCTTAAAGCCTGCAAACTCCTCAAAAATAATTCCCCTTGCAGTAGGTTTCCAGAAAATGAACTGTATATCTTAAGAAAACTATGTATTTCTTCCTAATTTCTCTCTATTCTCTCCTTAAACTAAAGGAGGGAAATGGCAAGTGGTAGTAAACTTTACTAGTATTTTCCTTGAAATGTGTATGTTCTAGAAATTCATTTTAAGAACAAAATTTACGTAACTCCACCTCAGTCTTCATTTATAAATTCTTCAAAGAAGCAATTACTCATATATTTAAGAAAGCCATCATCAATTTTTTGACAAATGCATGGAAAATATGGGTTGTCAGAAAAGTATGAGCTGTAGAATATTTCATATGTAAAAATTAAAGATTCTGAAATAGGATCTTCTGACAGAGACCAAATACCAGTACATATAATAATAAATGTGTGGATTGCTCCTAGAAATTATATTTCCTTACTGTAATTTCGCTCCACCTCTTATAGTCTTCTGGTTCAAGTAGAAATTCAGGCAGTACATGAGAAACACATCCACCTTGGGCACTAAAGTTCAAAAAGAAAAACCCAAATTATTTTAATATAACACAATTTATCTGTCATTAGGATTGAACTTCAATTCAATTATTTGGCAATGTCATGTTTTTACATCTGTTGAATTTTAATTTTGAAATTTAAAATTCTGTTGAAGCTACTGTGAAGGACAAGATGAATCATTGTTATTAAAGTGTCCATACTACTTAATGCCAACCCCATCAAAGCACCAATGCAATACTTTGAAGAAGTGGAAAAAAATAGTACTTCATTTCATATAGAACCATAAAAAAACCCCAAATTTCCAATGTAATTCTAAGAAATAAAAATTAATCTGGAAGCATCACATTACCAGACTACAGGTTATACTAGAACATCTATCTATCTATCTATCTATCTATCTATCTATCTATCTACACACAAACATATATATATTATATATATCCATATATCTATAACCTGTATCCATGTATATGATATATGTAATTATACACATATTTTTATCACTGTCAAATTTCTTGAAATAATTTTATCTTAACTCTTCATATGAATACCCATCACTACCAAAGCCACTGTATAAAAAATCTACTACATTTTGGCAAGAGTGTTTCCTGATGGAGATTTGGGCTTTTGGATCTAAATTAGTGAAGATAGAATACCACTCACCAATAAGCATTTAACAGAAAGGAATGCTATATCTAGTGCTCAAGTCTGGAGATAACCTCAGAGTTGTCCATCCTGTGCTTACTGAGAAACGTGGGGGAAAACGAAGAAAGGAGGTTTAAGATGATTTTTGAAACTCAGACCTTGAAGATAATACGGATGGATGAGAAGAGAGAAGAAAGGAAGAGAACTCTTGGGGTGGAAACAGTGGGCACAGTTCTAGAGCTGATAAGTGTGATGTGGCCCTGAGCCAGTGTAAGCTACTGGAAAAAAATCATAATACCTACATAAAGCTCTTTTGTTTGGAAGTAAAACATTTTCCTTTCTCTTTGATTTTCAGACAATTACTTTACTCACGTGTATTATTCCTATGAACCTTCATTATATTCAAATAGCTATAGGTGTAAATAAAAATATAATTTTAATGTAATACCACTTGTAAGCAAGAACAGTCAACCTAAAGCCAGTATAGGAACACAATGAGGTAATATCCCCAGTAAGTTGAAATCTTGTGGAATGAAACAAAGACAGACAATTCAGAGACATATAAAGAAACTGGAACACTTCTTTGTTTCCAAAGTAAATACAGTATTTCAGGAGGAAAGGATCATTTCCATCAAATGCTACTAAGAGTTGAAGGAAAACTATCGGGAAACCATTAAAGTGTAAGCTTCAAGAGGAGATCATGTTATTTATTTGTATATTCCACAGAATCCAGCAGAAAATATGCCTTAGGTAAAAGCTTAAGATGAAGAATGCATTTTTGCATTTTAAAGTCTGATGCTATTATTAAAAATTATTTCTTTCTTTTTTTTTTCATTTTAAATAGATCTCAAGGCCTAAATTCATCAGTCTATAAGACAGCATTTATATTTATATCTTGTCAATAGATTTTATGCTTGGTCAGTAGTTTCAAAGAGCTGACTTTCATATTGATTTGGTTATACTTTTACCTACCAGGATTTCTATTTAAATATTTTTTCAAGTTAACGCCCAGTAGATCAGAAGATAATTACACATAATGAGCTATTAAATTCTAAACTTAATCTCCCAAAATTAGTTTTTTTAAATATTCTAACTTAATCACTAAAAATGAGTTTCTCATTTATTGTACAACATAGATATTTCACTTGTCCAAAAGTCTTCACTGCTGTGTCATCAAGTTTAAATGGGAAAGCTATTAACATTCATGATTATTTTGAATTTTAATACATTCAATTTCATGATGAAACATATGCACATATCGTGGAGTAATGATCCAATTTTATTAACCAAACTGCCACTTTCTAAATGTTAAGTAATTTTATCAGTCAACACATCCTACTAGGCATGTATTTGCTGATAAAGAGCAAATAAATCTGAATGGCTTGGGTTTAATGTCAGAATCATTCTTCCATACCTGCATCCTCACACCATAAAATGTCAAAATAGAAACGACTCATGTTAATGTCAACACTACTGGGAGCTGTGCCAACAAGACTCATACAAGAACAACACAACAGTCACAAGTACTATGGAATTTAATGATGCTATTACAAAATTGTTTGGTTTATGTAATACATACACGATAAGGATTTATTTAAGTACCCAAACCTCCTGCTTTTGCTCACAGTTAATGTTCCCCTAGATTTTTAAGAGCACAACTTCCTGAAATAAACACATTAGAATTTCTGCCTTTTTGAATTAGAGAGTTTACCTTACTGAATCAATCATTAAGGATCAAAAATAAGAAATGATAAAAGTAAAAGTCATTTGCTTTCTATTTTAAACTTATAAACATTTAATATAATTTCTTTTCTAGATAACAAATTTGAGGGCATAATTATAAATACTTGGTTTCTGACACTTTTCTGTAAACAAGACTTTCATTTCTAATAAAAGAATGGATTTTGAAAATAAATATCCTATTTTAGTGATGGTTATATCACAAGAGTCAGTTCTGACTATGCCACTAGTGGTTACTATAATAAAATATAATAATTTAAGAATCTATCTTTTTCTTTTCTTTTCTTTTTTGAGACAGAGCTGCAAGCTGTTGCCCTGGGTAGAGTGCTATGGCATCACAGCTCACAGCAACCTCCAACTCTTGGGCTTAAGGGATTCTCTGGCCTCAGCCTCCCAAGGAACTGGGACTACAGGCACCCACCACAACGCCTGGCTACTTTTGATTGTAGTTGTCATTGATGTTTGGCAGGCCCAGGCTGGATTTGAACCCTCCAGTTTTGGAATATGTGGCTGGCGCCTTAGCCACTTGAGCTACAGGCACTGAGCCAAAGGATATATCTTAGCATATGAAATCTCACAGCATAATTTACTGCATTTAAATTAACAACAATAATAATAATCTACTACTTGTCATGTAATACACAGCTTACTATTTCTAATTTTTTTATTTACCAAGTAAATTTGGGAATTATCCTCTTCAATCTTACACAGATTGAACAAGGGGATCTCAGAAAAACCTTAACACAAAATTCCCAGCCATGATGGAAAGGTAGGTTAGACAAGTTTCATTTATGCCCCTTCACTTCTGGAGTTTAAACATACCAGCATTAATATTAAAATAGAGATCATGAGACTGATAAAAAAGATTATTTGTGGCAATAAGATACTAAATTGCAAATAAGACATAAGGCCATGCAAGGAAAGATAAAGTCTGGACTTAAAAAACATAAAATCTCATTAAGTGTGTGTGTTTTTTTTTTAATTAAGTATAATGTGGCTTTCCAACTTAACTCTGGCATAGCATCACATAGCAGATAGCAGACCCTCTTAAGCATTCCTTCTACTGACTCAAATCTTTAAGCAAAGCTTTATTTCCTTTTTTTTTTTTTAATAGAATCTACTGGGTAGAGTGCTATAGCATCATAATGCACAGCAACCTCAAACTGGTTCAAGTCATCCTCTTGCCTCAGTCCCCCAAGTAGCTGGAACTACAGGTACCCACCACAACCACCCAATAGTTTTTTTTTTTGTTTTTTTTTTCCTAGTGTGTGTGAGGGGATGTCTCACTCTTGCTCAGGCTGGTCTCCAACTCCTGAGCTTAAGCCATTCACCCACCTTGGCCTTCCAGAGTGCCAGGATTACAGGCTACATGTGAACCACTTCCCTGGCTGGGAAAACATTATTTCTTTAACCAATTGCAAATCAAAGAATCTCTTAACCCACCTGTGACTTGTAAGCCTCCACTTCAAGATGTCCCACCTTTTCAGGCAGAAACAAGGTATAACTTCTATGTATTGATTTATGATTTTACCTGTAATCCCTATTCCCCTAAAATGTATAAAATCAGACTGTAACCTGGCTGCCATGGTACTACTTACTTAAGGCTACTTGGTTTTATGGTTACCTGGACCATGGTCACTCATTTTCAGCTCAGAATAAACAACTTTAAATTATTTAACAGAGTTTATTTATATCTGGTAATAAAAGAGATGGAATAGGCTGTAGCTGCTTTAGTCAAAAATCATGCCCTTTTATTACAGTTCAGTGAACTCTTCCAAGATCACTTCTTAGATCCTTTCTTTGAAATATTTTCATTCTCAGATGCAATCCATTATATATCATAATGGCTATTCACACATAAGAAGGGTATAAAGTTTTTAATGATTTTAAAAAGTGTAAATTACAAGTAGAATTAAATTTACTTATAAGAGGATGTGAGTTGATTTTCCTAAATAAATTTACTTTGGTGAATAAACCATTCATTTAAAAACTCAGTAGAACTGAAAAAGAAGAGTTATAGCAATTTTACATTCTTGTGACATCCTGCTTTCTAGTTACAATGTAGGGCACAAGATGTCTATATTCTGCTTCTGTTTTAGTCTTTATTATGCAAATTATAAATAAAAATATTTATTTTCAATGAAAATTAATCAAATGATAAAAATGATTATTGATTGCAAACAAGTGAAATTGTATCAAAGGATATTTGGTGCTGTATAAATCTGCTTGGGCTGCCATAACAAAATTTCACAGGCTAAGTTACTTAAACATCAGAGATTTATTTTCTCATAATTCTGGAGGCAACAGGTCTAAGATGAAGGAGCCAAAATATCACGTTTCAGCTGAAGCCTCTCCTCCTGGTTTGTAGATGGCCATTTGCTCACTGTGACCTCATGTAACATTTTCTATGTGCCCTTAGTGAGAGTGGGAGAGGAAGATAGTGTCTCTTCCTCTACTTATAAGTCCTATTAGATTAGATTCATTTAAACTTAATGACCTTCTTAAAAGCCTTATCTCCAAATACAGTCACATTGGGAATTCATACTTCAAGATTTGAATTTGAAGTGAGGCACACTTCAGTCCATACTGGCACAAAGGACAAGAAACATGAAGTATAATATTGCCAATATATCCAGACAAAATTTATGGTAAAATATAACATTCAATTACACGATTTTTTTCATTTACACTGTATCTGGTATTGTTATGGTCTGAAATGTGCCTCTCCACAATATTTGCATGTTGAAATCCTAAATCACTATAGTTCAGAATGTGACTGTATTTGGAGTTAGTGTAGTTAAAAAGGTCATTAATGTAAAATAAAGCAATTGGGGGGACTCTAACGTAGTTTGGTTGGTGTCCTTATAAGAACATGAAAACTCAGTTTGGCTGGTGTTCTAATAAGATGAAATACAAACACATAGAGAGTCGCCTGGGGCATGTGTACACCCAGAAAAGACCATGTAAGAATACAATGAGAGAAAGACAACTGCAAGTCAAAGAGACAGGTCTCAGAAGAAAACAACCCTGGCAATACCTTGACCATGGACTTTCAGGCTTCATACTGTGAAGAAATATTTTTTTGTTGTTGTTTAAGCCACTCTGTGATATTTTTTAATGGTATCCCAGCAAACTAATATAGGTATGATGAAATAAATGTCTTAATATCAAAATTATTTTTAAGAGTTCATAGTTCAATATTATTAATAAAGTTAGATGTTTAATATTCATACTACACACTCCATTATTTCTCTAACTTGACACTGTCTCATTTGTTACACTCTCCCTTCTGAAATGCAGATCTTTTACCTGCTCTCCTTTTACTTCCAATTTTTATATTTCACATTTTTCTTATTCTTACAATTGTCCTCAGCTCCAATCTCAAAATTTTATTCCTTATACCACACAAACTCTAAAAGCAAAGCTCTCTGAAAGGAAATGTTAGGAAAAAAATATTTAATGAGCATCAGATCCTTTCTGTACTTTCAAAGGCCTTGGGTGTTACAGATGCCAGATGAATGAGATATGGTTCCTGTTCTCAAGATGCTCACATTGGTAGAATTCACTAACTCAAAGACAAGTCAGTGAAATTGAAAATGATTTACTAATTCTACACATTTGTGCTATTTTCCTTAACTAATATAATCTTTGTCATTCTCCCACCTAGATTGGGTGTGGAGGGATGAGAAAATTCAAACTTGCATCTTCATGAATCTTTGGGTCTTCTAACCCAAACTGTCTCTTTACACTAATTCTGTTCTTTGTGATTAACAGTCAAAATTTCACCCCTCTCCAAGCAAGATAGAACCTGGGAAGAGACCAACTCATTGCCACGTAAATAATAATAATGTGACTGTATTTGGAGTTAGTGTAGTTGAAAAGGTCATTCAGTTGTAGTCAACTTCAGTTTTCTTTAATTTCATGATCACCTTCTAAAACCATGTATTTAATTTTTGTATTTTCAATTGTGCATCATTTTATTAAGGAGGACCCCCCCCAAAATTGTATAAGACCTCCTGGCACCTGGATTAGCCATGCATTTGGTTCACATGAGACAGAGGAGAGGGACTCTTATAGGTCTGTGATTGCTGTTCTAGATACTCAATCTCTTTGGCAATGTCCTCTCTCTGCCTTACACCTATCTGTCATGTAGGCATATGAGCAAGTATAATGTAGCTGAATTTCCAACTTTACTCTGAGACAGGGATATTGTGCCTTTTCCAACAGCCCCATCAAGCACCAACACGTCCCATATAACTGTCTCAGCTACTCCCAAGTCCTTCTATATTTGTCATTCTGTGGCTTGAGGGTCAGCCATATGTCTCCCTTATATTTCTTCAGTGGGGTACTTCTAATGTCTCAATTCAGCAACCACTATGCATGGTTGCTTAGGTACTGATTCAGTCACCTTCAATGATGTAGAAATGTCTAGCTTTCTCCCAAGCTATAAGGAATTCAAGTCAGTTTTGCCTATTACCATGATAGTGAAAGCCTACCAAATGAATGAAAATATTCTGTTCAGTATACATAGTATACTTTCAATACATAGTATTTCTAGGGATTCAAAAATTCTGATTTGAAAATAAAAAAAAAAACTGAATGTCAAATCTTTCATTTGCATTCCTGCAATAAGAGTCTTCTCTTACTCTCCATCCCCACCCCCACCAGGATAGATGAATATCTCTGGCCAACTATCAAGCAGATTTCATAAACAAAGAAGCAAAAAACACATTAATATACTTAAAAGTATAGTAACCCTGTTACATAAGTACTTGCAAGTAATCAATGTCATTTTAGTTGTACAGAAGCATGGAAGAGGAAGGAATATCATTGCCTATACATGTGGAGCATTTCAATAGACAAGGGTTCTGTAAATACAAGCTAAAGAAGCAGTATAAATTCACCAACCCTCCCATCAGACATCTAATGAACACTGCTTGTCCATTTCCTGACCACAAGCCATTTAATCTGTGCAGAAGAGACATGATGATTATGAGTATTTTCTTCTATCATTTGTATCAGCCATTTATGGAATTTTTCACTTGTCTATTATTTTAATATTGAAAGATTATAACTATGCAGACCAAAAGTTCACAGTATCGTTAACTTGAAATGATACTAACTGTAATCTGAGAAATAAAACTTATTGGTTTCATCCCTTTATTGTTCAGTAGATTTATGTATTTGTCAAAGACCAGACGTTCAAAATTAGGTCATGGACCCGAAATAGCAGCTTCACCTTCAAGCTTGTTACAAATGCAAATTAGCACTGTAAGGGCCAGAAAAATATTTTAACAAATTCCCTCGGTGATTTGGATGCATAATAAAGTTCTAAACGTTTGCCTTAGGCCAGGCACAGTGGCTCATGCCTGTGTAATCCTAACACTCTTGGAGGCTGAGGCCAGTGGATTGCTTGAGCTCACAAGTTCCAGAGCAGCCTGAGCAAAAGCGAGACCCCGCCTCTACTAAAAATAGAAAAAATGAGGCAAGAAGATCACTTGAGCCCAACAGTTGGAGGTTGCTATGGGCTACAAGATGCTATGGTACTGTACCCAGCTTGAGACTCTGCCTCAAAAAATATTTTTTAAAAAAATGATAAAAAATAAAATAAAATTAAATTAAAGTGTTTTCCTTAGACTGTAAATTCAATAATTCAGAAAATGCTTCTTTTCTATTAACCAGTGCACATTTTCCTAAAGTGTGACATAGATAGATATAGATATATGGTAAAATTAAAAGTAATACCAAAGTGTGCCTATCTATCTATCTATTTCTCTATCTATTAAAGCCAAAATCACATGCTTTAATTAGCTTTAATAAGGCTCTTACCTTATAAAGTCCAAAAGTGAGGAATGTTGCCAATGAAGCTGAAGTACACGTTCTTTGTTATCCATAGGTAGTGACTGACTTGAGTTAATTCCAGGTGGGATTTTTCCACACAAATGGATCATTACATCATAAATGGTCTTATTGTATTTGGAAAAGTCACTATGTTGGGAAATTTTTTTGGTGGATGAGGCCGATGAATAGAACTGTATTTTATATACATCCCTATGAGAAAAACACTTTAATTTAAATACGGCACACTCCCGGTGAAAGGCTCAACTACAACTTGAACTTTACCTTAGAAATGCAAACAATGGAACCTAATCATATGTACCCTCATATTAATCTGAAATGAAAATAAACAGAAAATAAATAAAAATTTTTTAAAATTCTCAAAATGTCATGGGAAAATATGTTCAATCCAATGATTAAATAAAATTCTATTAAAATTAAGAAATTCAAAAATACAGTTCAGCTGCCATTGGTTAGTCAAAATTAGATTTTAAAAATATTCCTAGATATTTCTTATATCTTGTTTACATACACATTATTGCCTAATGTTGCAAATGCCAAGTCTGAAGTATTGGATTGTGAATAGACTAGATTTGGAGAAAGAGAATAAGGATTGGACTCTGAACCCATTACCTCCTAGCTATTTGATTATGGCAAGTTGTTTATATTCAGAGTTCAATTTTATATTCTGTGAATGGAAATAATGTCTATTATAATTTACAAGATAGATTTCAAACATTCATAACATGTGTACACACAAAAATAACAACAGAAGGAAAACTAAAGACAATATGATCACCTCAATAAATACAGAGAAAGCATTTGACAAAATCCAGCACTCTTTCATTCCAAAAACCCTCAAGAAACTAGGCATAGAAGGAAACTATCTCAAAATTCATAAAAGCCATATATGACGAACCCACAGCCAACATCATACTGAATGGAGAAAAGTTGAAAGCATTCCCCCTAAGAACTGAAAAAAGACAAGGGTGCCCACTATTACCACTTCTATGGCACACAGTGCTGGAAGTCCTAGGCAGAGCAATCAGAAATAAAGGGTATCCAAATTGGGAAAAGAGATGTCAAATTATCACTTTGCACTGATGATAACATTTTGTATTCAGAAAATCCCAAAGACTCTACCAAGAGATTATTGAAATTGAGAAATAAATTCATTAAAATCTCAGGTTACAAAAATCAATGCATGCAAATCAGTAGCGTTTTTTAATAACAATGAAGCTGAGGTCAAACACTCAATACCATTCACAATAGCTACAAAGAAAATAAAATACCTAAGAATATACTTAACAAAGAGGCGAAGGAGCTCTCTAAGGAGAACTACAAAATCCTAAGGAAAGTAATCACAGATGGCACAAACAATGAGAAAACTTATCATGCTCATAGATCAGTAGAATCAATATTGCTAAATGTCCATACTGCCCACAGAGATTTACAGGTTCACAATTCCTGTCAAAATACCATTTAAGATATTAAGTGATTTTAAGTTGCTTTTTCAACTATGAGAGTCCCTCTACTTTGGAGACTGAAAATATATTCATGCAGTAGGCTCAGTGTATTTGTGATTTATCTTTCCAGATAAAGAAGCCAGCTACCACTATCATCAGTAAGTAGTAAAATGGTTCAAGGAGGAAACTATTTTGAAAATAAGAATTATGAAGTATTTTATTCTTACATTAATGTGTAGAAGTGAAAAGAATTCAAGGCACTCTAATCAGGTTTTATAACCACTTTCATTTTAACTGAATCTAAAGACAAGCTTTCATGACTTTGTTGGACACTGTTGGCAGTATGAATGGGAAGGATGCTCAGAAATGGAGGTGACACTTGATTTTCACATTAAATTTATCACTGAGATTGCCAGAAGCTCAAGTTGCAACGTCAAAAGCATGCTCTTTCTATATATATATATTTCTTTTTATCAAATGTTTGGATATCAAGCTGGGGAAAAATCCTTCAAAGAAAGGTGAAATATAATGAACAAAATATAATTTGGAAAAGTGCTGTCTTGGAAAAGATGATATTTTTTTTCCTTGTGGCAGTCTCACTTCATTGCCTGGGTTAGTGTGCTATGGTGTCATAGCTCACAGCAACCTCAAACTCCTGGGCTTAAGTGATCCTCTTGGCTCAGACTCCCCAGTAGCTGAGACTACAGGCGTCCGCCACAACGTCCTGACTAGTTTATCTATTTTTAGTAGATATGGGGTCTCACTCTTGCTCAGGCTAGCTTCGCTCTCCTGAGCTTAAGCAATCCACCTGCCTTGGCCTCCCAAGAGTGCTAGGATTACAGGCATGAGCAACTGGTCCCAGTCCAGAGGAGATGGGTTTTAAATGGACTCTTTACTACCAAACAGAAAAAGGCTTGGTGAATATGATTAATGAAATCAGAAATACCCATTACACTATTAATATAATTAAAATAAATTAAATTTAATAATAATATTATAGTTAACATTTACTAGTTTCTAAGGTCTGTTGTGATATAACTTATAAGTATTACCTCTTAAATATTATAAGTGTAAAGGTAGATATTATGATTATTTTCTTTATTTTTTGCAGTTTTGGCCGGGGCCGGTCTTGAACCTGCCACCCCCGGTATGTGGGGCCGGTGCCCTACTTCTTGAGCCACACGCACGGCCCAGGATTATCTTCTTTTTACAGATAAGAAAATGAGGTATAGAGAAAATGTTTTCCTCATTTTAGATGCTCTTATTATGAATGGTAAAACATTCCACTAGTGAATTTTCTGTGATTTCTATATAGTTATACTGAATGAGAGGTTCTAGGATGGAAGGATGAGCTTTGAGACAATTTGAACCCTATCCCAATTCCCTGACTGGTATTCTAGGTATGTTGTAGGTGCAGGGAGATACATGGTAGAGGGGAATCCTGGAGTAACACCTATATGCACTGCAATGACTTCACTCAGATGAAGTGGGAGTTCCAGTACGATTCAAACAATTCTAGTATCAGTTCCTCAGAGATCTTCCCAGTGTTATTTAGAGAATATTCCCATAGTCCACCAGCCTACCCATGAGTTGACATGAGTTGATTGTAATGTTTAGTACATTTTTTGATGATCTCTGAAACATAAATTGTATTTTCTTTTTTAAATTATAAATTGTATTTTCTTATTTTAGTAAATGGCTATTTCCATCTTTGGTTGATTTGGGAAAGAGCTAAAAAGAAATTATATCTAAGAGTCTCTTGGAATGGAAAATAGGCCTATGCTCAACATTATTAATCATCAAGGAAATGTAAATTCAAACCACAATGAGATATGACTTCACACCTGTTAGATTGGCTATTATCAAAGATGAAAGATAATAAGTGTTAATAAGAATGTATAGAAAAGGGAATGAGTATCTACTATTTGTAAGAATGTAAACTAGTATATCTATTATGGAAAAGTATATGAAGGTTCCTCAAAAAAACTAAAAATAGTCTAATCATGTGATCCAGCAATCCCTTTCTGGGTATACAATCAAAGGAAGTGAAATCTGTTCTGTTGAAGAAATATCTGCACTCCCATGTTTATTGCAGCACTATTCACAATAGCCAAGAAATGGAACCAACTTAAGTGTCTATCAACAGACAAAACTTTCAAATGTCCAGGGGCTTTCAAATGTCCAGTTCGCCCTTTCTCATTTCACATATGAGGATACTGAGGTCAGAGATTCTCAGTGCTTGCCTAAAATCATCACTTTTAGAAGAAATTAGGAAGGATATGTATACTAAAGAATTTATATTTGCATGTTGACTCTTCTTTATGGATTGTTCATAATTTAGCAGTTTAGAATAAATTGTTAAATATTTAATATACTTTCACTTAAGATGATCCCAGTACATAGATATTTTATGATTTGATACAAAGCAAGGCATTTAGAGAAACATGTTAACTGTTACCTTCTTGCCGACTCTGGGATAGAAAGACAATGGGGCCCCTCAGGCCAGCCGAAGAGACTGAACCAGGTCTGAGCTGCATTTACAACCTTTTCAAAGAAGTTATATGCCTCTGTTCCTTCTTGAGGAGTAAAGAATTGTTCGTTTGGCTCCTCTTTTTCCATACATCTATCATCGTTTGTCAATGTTTCGCTTTCATCCAATCCTGAATTTTCAGATATTATTTCCATTCCTAAAATTCACGTTTGTAAAAACGAATTACTTGACCAATAGAGCAAAATAGTTTGTCAGAAATTGTCATTTGTATGTAAACAAATAGAACCAATTCTACAAATTATTCTATGCTCTTAGAGAATTTCTGAATCAGCTTGCTGTATTGTAAAATAAATAATGACAATATATTTATTTTTAAATCCCCAAGGGAAATGTTTTAAAAATAGATGAATAGATGGATAAGGAAAGCAGATTCATTTTTTTCCTTGTCATTATGGTGTGCAAAAACATTCCCCAAAGTGAAATTTTTCATTTTTAATTACAGCAGCAAATGTATTGACAATATTTCAGCATTACTTATTAGATAAAATTAAACCTCAGATGAAAAAAAGAATCATTTTATCATAAGGACATTTGCACTAGACTATTTATTCCAGCTCAATTTACAATCACCAAAATGTGAACACAACCTAAATGCTCACCAACCCAGGAATGGATTAGCAAGCTGTGGTATATGTATACCATGGAATACTATTCAGTCATAAAAAAGGAGATTTTACATCTTTTGTATTAACCTGGATGGAGGTGGAACACATTCTTCTTAGTAAAAAATCATAAGAATTGAGCAGCAAAAATACAATGTACTCAATTCTAATATGAACCCAATAGATGATCTAATGCATACCCATATAAGAGAAAAGCTCTAATCAATTCAAGCTGGGGGGTGGGAGAAGGAGGGAGTGGGGAGAGGGGAGGAGGAGGGGGATGGGCCTTTGGGATATGGCACACCTCTTGGGGCTGGGAATTTAGAGGGACTTTACCTAACAAGTGCAATCAATGTAACCTAATTCTTTGTACCCATGATTAACATGAAACAAATAAAAAAAAAAAAAAAACTAAAAAGAGATACAAAATAGATACAAAATATTGGCTTTATATTGAAAATGACTTTCTATCCAAAGCAAGTATATTAATAAAATGTTTCTGAGTTAAGGCAATTTTTGAGAATATAAAATAGTTTCATCTTTTTCTTTAAAAAAAATCTGTGTTATATAATTGCACCCACACACTAATTTTTTTAATTTTTGTTTTTCAAGACAGAGTTTCACTATGTCACCCTCTGCAGGGTGCTGTGGTGTCACAATCTCAAGCAATCTCAAACTCTTATGCTTAAGCAATTCTCTTGTCTCAGCCTCCCAAGTAGCTGGGACTACAGGCACCTGCCACAATGCCCGGCTATATTTTTGTTGCAGCTGTCATTGTTGTTTTTCAGGCCCAGGCTGGGTTAGAACCCGCTTGCCTCAGTGTATGTGGCTGGTGCCCTACCCACTAATCTATGGGTGCCAAGTCCCTGTACATTATTTATAAAAATTGTTCCATTCAAAAACAGGAAAAATTTTAGTATTTTCCATATCCAGAGAAAGAAATATGTAAATAGTTAATTGAAAATAATAGTATAAAACTCTCAAATTTATCTGTGCTCATCTCTTTCTAAGATGGGAAATGTTGGGTAGAGTTAGATAATGAGTAGAAAAATCCCTTAGTTCTGCAGTTCCTGAACTGTGCCCAGAGACTGCTTGGGATGTCACAGCAAATTTACAGGGGCTTCATCGGACATTTAACATTTTAGTTAAATTTCACTGGAACATCTGCTGGACAATACATGGCCTTAGATTTTTGTTCCAAATGCACTTAATAAATAGAAGTATATGGGACATCTTTTGGCCTAGGGAAAAAACATTGACTGAGATACTAATGGTGCTGTGAACCATGAACTTTAGAGAACCTCTGCTATTGATCATTGAAGAAAATTCCCAAAACATATGACCTCCTTATGACTAATGATAAATTTATGGTTTTCTTCATGTCTTTATTGTTATCCTAACAATTCTAACTTTTAAATTAAATGATATTAAGAAGATCATGTCCTGGACTGGGTTTGGGAGGTACTTTACGTATTTGCCACATACCAATGTATAAGTTTCCCTTTGCAGGGTCAAGGTCACAAAATTTAGTAGAGGTGGATGGCTTTTTAGTTGAAAAAGGCAAAGGTGATCTAGGATCCTGGCGGGACAGCAAAACATCTCTAGTCTTCATAGGTCTTTCTTCTTTATCTACTAATGATACAGTGAGTCATAGTAAGTCATACACGCTTTCATGGATCTCCTTATAAAATTATTTAACCGGAATCTATCTAATCTATCTATACCTGTATCTATTTACTTATCTATCTGTCTGTAAATACATATGACATAGTAAAATAAACAGTCTAAACTTCCATTACACATCAAAGAAAAACAGAAAAAAATAAAAACAGCATATAACATGATAGTTTTCTAAATTAAAAAAAATGTTGATAAAGCAATCATTATGGCACATAAAAGTTATTGGAGAATGAAAAACATTCAAGTTTAGCATGAACAATAAAGAATATTTAAAATATTTCATATGTTTCTATACCAAAATAATTGAAATTATTATATATGGTGCTTATAAGATTTAAGAAAAATATCACCAACAAAAGTAATTTCTTCCTGGAGATAATTCTCTGTAATCATGTGTTATATGCCAATACCATTTTTTCACAAATTTCAATTTGTATTCCAGTTAGAGATGCCGTATATACATTAGAGTTTGCTACAGCATGTATTCAAATACAAAAAAAGGCAGTGCTGATCAAGAAAAACCAGTAGACATGAGCTATAGCCAAGCATCAAAACATATATATACAAATTATACTATGAACATATACATATATATATATATGAATTATACTATTAACAGATACATATACAAATACAATACTGTCAGAAAAGCATGGCCTGGTCACTTAGAAAAGTCTGATTTGAAAGCTTGACACTACCAATCCTGACAAGGTAAACTATGGGTATATTTCATAAATTATCTGAAACAATATTTATCTATAAAATGAAATCAATGTCTCTGGGCTCATGAGTTTGTTGTGAGGATTTCTTTAAAGGCAATACCAAATATAAATAAGTGGCATATACAAAGTTTCTCTAATCTTTCAGTACAAAGTGATTCAGAATTTGCCAGAAAATCTTTATCCAACAAGTATGTGTATCCCCAGAAGGCTATATCACTAACAGGCTTCGTAGAAGATGATTGTTCTTAATGTATCTCACAATTTCTCCTGCAGCAATTCCTAGCTAGTCAACTGACCACTTTTTGTCACACTTTAATTCTCACACTGCAGACAACTGCTCCCTTTCTAAATCTCTGAAACTCCAAAACCACAGAAGGTTCTCACTACTACAGATTAAAAGACTTAGCAGTATGCTTCTGTACTTATATTTTCTGCCTCATGTCTCTCATCACACTCAAAGCTTTTATTATACTTCCCTTTTCCCAAATCAACTGGTTCAAGGTCATCACTTCTCAAGCTCCACACAGATATGTCAACTCTTCTGTATTTCCATTACACATCTCCAACATCAGCATTAATACCTGCAACCCTACATGCTCAACACTTCAACTGACACTTAAGTCAGTTTTCTTTGTATTAATGTATTTGTCTTCCACTAGGTTGTCAACTTTTAGAATTAAGAGACACACTGTCATATAGTACTTTCAATGATTCGTGGAGCTTTTGGCAATGGCAGGTGTTTAATAGAAGACTGTTAATTTTAAATTCACTTTATTTATAGATGTTAGCCTTGCATAAAAAGAACCTGTACAGTGAGAGTTAGAGAGAAATCAGCCATATGTAACTTACCCTTCTTTAAAGTAATTTGATAGTTATCCAAATGAATTGCCATATATGGGTAAATAGTAAGAAGACAGTTTTCTGCCGTTGCAGTAACTGGAAGCGAAAACCTAAAAGTGAAAAAATATATTTTAATAAAATACAATTTTATTGTATTTTGTAGCAATTGTATATTGTAGCAAGTGGAATGAAAAATTTTTTAAGTATCCCAGATGGCTTTAATGATGAAGAAATGAAGTATTCATCATTTTTTTATTTAACTTACTTTGTTTTGTTAGCTGTCTAATCTCTGTCCTAATGGTTTTAAAATATTTACTTTTAAAAATTTTAAGAGAGATTGCAAATTTCAGTGTCAAGTGTACTCTAGAATACATCCTGTAACTGTACAGGTTCAAAAACACAGATTTAGGAAATTTTGAAGTTGAGGTTAATTTTAGTCATTTTCTTCTATAAAATCCTTGGCAAATAATATCTACACCTGGATGACATTACTATGGAGACACTACCATAACTGAGCAACACTCAAAACTCGGCAACAGCCCATTTCATGTTTAGAGAGCTGTAAGCTTAGAAGTTCTGTTCCACAGCAACACAGAATGAAATCTACAATCCATTATAGGTCTTCAAATATTTAAATACAGTCATTATTTTTTCGCTAAAGATTCATTTCAGATTGCAGACACTTAGAACACGGAAGGGCTCTTTCTACTTCAACTTCTCCAAATCTGTTACACACCAGTCTCGTTTCTTTAGTTGACCCTTTGTTTTGTGCTTGTCTTTCTTTAAATGTGTCTGAGAGCTGAAAGCAATACTGCAAAACTTACTCAACCAGTACAGAATAGTCTACCTTCCATAATTTGCATACTCTATTTCATGAAATTTTCTTATTATTTTTACCAGCCTCTTAAACTATATTTGCAATGTCTGCTTTATGAGCTAATTCTGTGTAACTGATTTTTTTAAATAGAAGTGCTATATTTCATACTATATCACTGTAATATTGCCTCATTTGTTTCATTTGTCTTATAGCATGTCAAGAAGATTGTTCTCTTGAATTATCTATTATCTATCATAGTAGCCCTTTCATCTAGTTTATGATCACTGGCCAAAGTGAAATGCCAAAATCCCATATTATAAAACAAGTTACAGCAAGTAAATTATAAAATAGAAGGAAGCTAAGAAAAAGTTCACAGCTGAAATATAACATTAAAAGGAAGCCTATGTTACATGTATTTTGATGACTTCCATTTCAGTTCTGCATAAGATATTTTTCAATGAGGAATGAATCATCTTTTCTCTTTATCAATTGATTTGTACTGAAATTTTATGTGAACTACACACAGTTAATGTTGTCTTGTTTCACAAACCCTAATCACTCTGTTCTATGGATCCTAACCACATGCATCAGATTGCCTTGTTCAGGATAAAATTACATGTCTATATGTAATTGTTCTTTCCATGTGATTTTTTTCTTAAAATGAAATTTTAACTTTCTTATAGCACATATCAGCACTTCTACATATTGTATATTTATGCTAAACATAATGATCAATAAATGAGAAAAAGAAAAAAAGATGGTGGGTCAGCCTTTCAAAATGCTTTTGATTGTAAAACCCATTACCACTACCAGCACCATTAAAAGCGAGTGTATATAGTATACAAATAGTATTTAAGTATATATTCAAAACCCATGGAAAGATTTCAGATGACTATATTTGCTTTAGGGAAATTGATTACACAAAACAAATGTCTTAAGTAAACTATTCAAAATTCTTCAATTCTTCTCAATTGAATAACTATTAGCAAAATATTTCAAATGTAACATTACTTGCACACAAAAAGCATTCATTCATATGTTTATTTAAATATTTAGCATTTACTAGAGTTAGTGCTCTTAAGTTAAATCAATTGGTGGGAAAAAAGAATTGTAATTCTGGTGCTCTGGTGTATATTTGTAACAGTAAAGATCATTCATGATGTTGCTAAACACGAGAATCTCTCAATCACGAGTAAGGATTTCATATGTCATTTTGTTAATCAGTAACAATGTTACAGAGTTTGGGTTTCTTTTTAAATTTTTGGTAAATCAATACAGTCAAATGTAGGAAAACTCTTTAGATATCAACCTAAGCAAAGAAAGAAAACCCCAATGGTATTACAGCAACAATAAAAATAAATAAAAGAAGCTTGATTCAACTAAAACATTTCTGCACAGATAAGAAAATATTCAACAATACAATTAGACAACCTGTATAATGGGACAATTATTGTAAGCTCTACATCCCATAAACTGATAAAAATGAAAATCTAAAAACTCAAGCACATCATCAAGAAAAATACAAACAATTCCATTAAAAATGAACAAAAAACATGAATGGATTATTTTCAAATGAAAAATAGAAAAATTGCCTATAAACATATGGAAAAATGTTCATCACTAACCATCAGGGAAATGCAAACTAAAACCAAAATACCAAAATGAGGTATCACCTTATCCTGTTTAGAATGGCTTTTATTAAAAAGTCTAAAAACAATAGATGTTGATATGGATGCAAAGGCAAAGGAATGCTTGTACACTGTTGGTAGGACTGCAAATTAGTACAACCTCTATGGAAAACAGTATGGAGATTCCTCAAAGAACTAAAAGTAAACCTACCATTTGATCCAGCAATGACACTACTGGGTATTTACTCAAAGGAAAATAACTCTTTTTATCAAAAAGACACCTTCACTCAAATACTTATTGCAGCACTATTCACAATTGCAAAGATGTAGAATCATCCCACGTGCTCATCAACTCATGAGTAGATTAACAAAATGTGGCATATGTGTACCATGGAGTACTTCTAAGCCATGAAATAAGACGAACTGATGCCTTTTGCATCAATTTGAATGGAACTGAAGACCATTATCCTAAGGGAATCATCTAAAGAATGGAACAATAAACATGACATGTACTTGCTATTAAATTGGAGCTAACCAATTAGCACGCATGTGCACAGAAGGAAATAAGTCTCAGTGGAAGTCAAATGGGGGGAGGGATAGTCAAAAATCTATCTAATGGGCACTGTGAACACTACCTGGATGATGGGTACCCTTATAATTCTGACTTAAGCATTACAAAAGGGATCCATGTAATGAAAAAAAAAATTTACCCCGTAATATTTTGAAATTAAAAAAGGAAGTGCAAACCACAATAAAAGGATTGAAAAGGTAGAGAAGTAGAAGGAAAAAAAAAATGGCTACAATGAGATATTATCTCAACCCCATTAAAATGATTTCTATCAATAAAACATGCAATAATGACACTAGCAAGGATGTGGAGACAAGAGAGTCATCATTCACTATTGGTATGTATAATGCAACCACCATGGAGAGTAGTATGGAGGTTCCTTAAGAAACTAAAAATAGAACTACCATATGACCCATCAATCCCACTTCTGGGAATATACCCCCAGAAGGGTTAAATTAGCATATCAAAAGTTGTTTGTACTCCCATTTTATTGCAGCACTATTCACAATAGCCAAGACTTGGAATCAACTGAAGTGTCCACCAGTGAACGAAGGGAAAAAGAATTTGTAGTACGTATACAAAAGGGAATATTATTCAGCCACAATAGGATGAAATCTTGCCATTTGCTATGATATGGGTGGAACTAGAGAACATTAGGTCAAGTGAAATAAGCCAAGAACAGAAAGGCAAATCTCACAGATTCTCACTCATCATATACGAGAGCTAAATATTAAAAACAATTGATCTCATGAAGACAGAGAGTGGATTGTTGGTTACCAGAAGTATAGTGGGGAAGGTGGGATAAAGTGGGGATAGTTAATAGCTGAAGAATTTATTTAGATAGATAGAATGAACAATATTATATTTTTTTCTATTTTTTAATAATTTTATTGAATCATAATTGTGTACATTGGTGCAATCATAGGGCACAATGTGCTTCATATACAATCAGAAATATTTTGATCATACTGTTACAGATAGCCTTCATGGCAT
>CAUYON010082504.1:0-12500 GCA_963573935.1 Arctocebus calabarensis
CAATGCAAGGTTTTGCACATACACACATATACACATTCAAATAATAAAACCAGCTTGCTACAAATGGTTTTTATGATAAAAGTACAAAGAAACCATACAGAGTAACCACAAAAACTTATTCAGCCTATCTTCTGTAAAAAACATGTGCAAACTTCACCTGAGATGCACATTAACTTATCTTGTTTTCCACTCCCAATGGTCCTTCCAGGAAATTCCAGAGACAGCCAGACTCTGCTTTCAGGGCCTGCCTCCTACATGATTAGCTTTCTAATCACTTTGGAGGGTTTTCAAAAGAACATCCTTTCATGTGGACTCAGAGAGTTTCTTCAAGCATAAGTCAATGGCACTCGAAATTACATTGAGGTTACAAGAGACATCCTTGCTTTGTTTCTTATTTTAGGGGAAATAATTTTTTCTTCCACAACTAAGTTCATGTCTGTGATGCCATCATTTCTGTCATTCCTGATATGGTAATACTTGCCTTTTCTTTTTTGTTCTTTTTTTTTTTTTTTTTTGCTCTCTCTCTTTCTTTTTCCCTTAGTTTTGATGACTGAATCATGGTAATGTTAAAGATTAAAATTAGAAGAAAATGTGAGAGGCATATAGGAGAAATCTTTGTATTACTTTTTTAACTTTGTTATAAATCAAAATTATTCTAAAGTAAAAAAGTTTATTTAAAAACTCATTAATTTTATTAGTCTATACACTTTTAATATCATAGACTGGAGAAAAGCCAAAGGTTGATCAATTATTAATATCCTTTGGGTAGATATCCTGTAGTGGGATTGTTGGAAAGAATGATAGGACTAATTTTAGTTCTTTGGGAAGCCTTCCTACTGTCCTCCTTACAGGTTGTTCTAATTTGCAGTCCCACCCACAGCATATAAGCCTTTCTTTTTCTCTGTATCAACAACATATTTATTGTTGTGGGACTTTTTTTAAATTCTGCCTAATTTTATTAGAAATGTCTATAAAGGTTCATTTCCGGTGGGGAGTTGAGGTAGCCTTTTCTCCGTTGTGTGAGTTTTCTATTAACATAACTAATTACCAAAAACTTGACAGCTTATATACCAATTTATGCACTCACTGCTCTGTAAGTCAGAAGTCCATCCCAGTATGATTGGGTTGTTTGTTCAGGGTTTCAATAAAGGTATCAGATAGAATGAGTTGTCATCTTGAGGCTTTAAGGAAAAACCTGCTTCATGTTCATTGTTCTTATAGGCAGAATTCAGTTCCTTGAAGTTATAGTTAGAGGTGGCTCTCAGCAGCCAGAGGCCACCCCATTCCCTGCCAAACAGCCCCCTCCATCTGCAAACTAGCAACTCCCATAAAATCCTTCTTGTGCTTTAAACCTCTGACACTCCCTCTGACAGGCCAGAGGGAATGTTCTCGTTTATGAGGGCTTCTGTGATTAGGTCAGGTCCATCTGTGTGATCTTCTATTCTTTTTCTTTTCTTTTTTCTTTGTTTTTGTTTTTGGACTTTTTTAAAAAGCCATTCCAAAACAAAGAAGGTGATATCTCATTATTATTCTAATTTGTATTTCCTTGATGATAGTGACATTAGTACTTTTCATATGTTTTCTGTGTATGTAGCTTATTTTATTTATTTATTTATTTATTTTTTATTAAGCCATATACACAAAAATCATGAATACATTTATGCATATATGGGATACAATATGTTGATTTTTTTAATACAATCTGATGTGCTTACATCAAACCAATCAACATAGCCTTCATTGCATTTACTTCATAATTGTGTTAAGACATTTTTTATGCTATATACTTGACAGATTTGACTTGTATCCTTGCAATATGCTCCATAGGTGTGGTCCCGCATTTTACCCTCTCTCTATGAAACTTCCTCCCGCTCCTCCCTTCCCACTCTATTTTTCTCCTTCATCCTGGGCTATAGTTGTGTTCTATTTTTCATAAGAAAGTATGAGTAAACATAAGTTGGTTTCATAGAAGTACTGAGTACTTTGGATACTTTTGCTTCTGCTCACTTTTTAATGGGGTTGTTTTTTCTCTTAATAATTTGTTTGAGTTCCTTGTAGAGTGTTAGCCCTTAATTGGACATGTGGATTGCAAATATTTTCTCCCATTCATAGGTTGTCTATGTGTTCTGTTGATTATTTCCTTAGCTGTGCAGAAGCTTTTTAATTTAGTTACGTTCCATGTCTTTACATTTGTGGTTGCTGTGATTGCCAGTGTGGTCTTTTTCATAAATTCTTTCCCTAGACCAGTATCTGAAAGTTTTTCTTATATTTTCCTCTCAAATGCTTATGGTTTCATGCCTTACATTTAAGTCTTTCATCCCTCTTGAATTAATTTTTGTGGATCCTGTTTCATTATGCATGTGGATATCCAACACTCTCAGCACAATTTATTGAATAGGGCTTCTTTCCCCTAGTGTATATTGTTGTCTGCATTGTGAAAGATCAATTGGCTATATGTGAATGATTTTATATCTAGATTCCCTGTTCTGTTCTTTAGTATATTTCACTATTTTTGTGTCAATTCCAGACTATTTGTTTACCATAGCCTTGTAGTATAGTTTGAAGTGTGTTAATGGGATGCCTCTAGATTATTTATTTATTACTTATTTCATTTTTGATTTAAGATTGCTTTGGTGCTTGGGCTCTTTTCTGGTTCCAAATGAAAAGTAGGATTAATTTTTCTGTATCTAGTAAATATTCCATTGGTATTTTAATAGAGAAAACACTGAATATGTGAATCCCTTTTTAAAGTATGGCCATTTCAACAATGTTGTTTGTATTAATTCATAAGCATATTTTCTGCTTAATTGTGTCATCTGGAATTTCTTTTTAAATATTTCTGCTCTAGAGATGTTTCAGTCTCTTGATTAAGCATATTCCTTGGTATTTTCTTTTCTTTATAGGTACAACATCATATCATCAGTGAAAAAAAAAATTGAACTCATATGTCCTTATTTGGGATATCCTTTATTTCTTTCTCTTACCAAGTAAGTCTGGAATGACTTCCAGTACTATGTTGAATAGAAGTGGTGACAGTGGGCACCCTCATCATTGTCCAGTTCTTAGAGGGAATTCTTTCAGTATTTTCATATTCAGTGTGATGTTTGCTCCTGGTTGGTCATATGGATTTTATAATTTTGAGATATATTATTTCTATTTCTGGGTTATGGATGTTTTTATCATGAAAATGTAATGAGTTTCATTAAATGCTTTTTTCCCAACTATTGATATGATCATATGGTCTATTTTTTGACATCAGTCTATGCAATGAATCACATTTATTGACTTGCATATGTTGAAACATCCTTGCATTCTTGGGATGAAGCCCAATAGGTGAAGGTGGATTATTTATTGATGTGCTTTTGAGTTCTTTTTGCTAGTATTTTACTGAGCATTTTTTCATCTAAATTCATAAGGGATATTGGTCTGTAATTTGGTTTTCTTGTTGTGTCCTTTCCTGTCTATAGTATAAGAGTGAAACTGGCTTTGCAGAACATGTAGAGGGCAGACTTCCTCCTTTTTAATGGATGATTTCTTCAGTATGGGTATCAGTTTTTCTTTGTAGCTCTGGTAGATTTTGTATGTGAATCCATCTGATCTTGAGATTTTATTGGAATATTTTAATTTTACTACTTCTTATTTTATCTTTTCAGGAGTTCTATTTCTTCCTGAATGAGTCATGGGATGCTGTGAAGATATTTTATCAAGGAGACAGCTACCCTGAATGTTTATTGCAGCACAGTTCACAATTGCAAAGATCTGGAATCAAGCCAACTGCCTATCAATTCGTAAGTGGATAAACAAAATGAGGTGTATATATATCCTGGAGTTCTACTCAGTCATAAAATAATGATGAATTAATAATGTCTTTTAGGATATTTATCCTAAGCAAGGAATTTCAAGAATGGAAAAACAAACACCACAGGAATTATCTAGTAAATTGGAACTAACAAATGGGCACACAAGTTCACAGAGGGAAGTAAAAGTTATTCAAAATCAAGCCGGGGGGAGAGAGGAGGAGGAGAAGGGAAAAATATATATAGCTAATGGTTAAAATGAACACTATTCTGGTGATGGGCAAATTCACACCATGTAGCAAAAACTTTTGTAGCCCTTAATATTTTGAAATTAAAAAAAGAAAAAAGAAAAATTAAAAAAATACATATTAGTTAGTGTAAGTATATTGAAAATCTGTTCTTTCCTTTCTAGTCTCAAAATTAAAAGTCTCTATGACACTTAAATAAACAGTTCAGCACAATATAATAATGAGCTTTAAAGCTAAAATTTACCTATATTTGAACCATAGGTATGTTACTTATAGGATAGATTAATGTTAGACAATTCACTTGGCTTCCACAAGTTTGCTTCCTAATTTATACAATAAATTGTCTTTGTCAGAGAAGACTATCAAAATTAAATGAGATATCTTAGTTAGTATGTCTGTAGCAGAATCTGGGACATTACAGATGCACAATATACATTAATTACCTTTTCTTTTGGACATAGCAATTATTTACCTTGCTTAGGTGTTAATGCTTTCTGTTTTCTTTAGTTTCCTTTGTCGTTGTTTATAAAATTACTATTTATTAATTTCTTACTTAAATTCTGTTACGTGAAAACAAATTAAGACAATAAATTTAATCTATAAAACAGGAGATAAAAAGTTCTGCAATTAATAAGGTTTTTTAGGCTCGGCGCCTGGGACTCAACGGGCTAAGGCGACAGCCACAGACACCTGAGCTGGCGTGTTCGAATCCAGCCCTGGGGCCCTCCAAACAACAATGATGGCTGCAACTAAAAACTGGCCGGGCATTGTGGTGGGCACCTGTAGTCCCAGCTGCTTGGGAGGCAGAGGCAAGAGACTCGCTTGAGCCCAGAAATTTGGAGGTTGCTGTGAGCTGTGATGTCACAGCACTCTATCCAAGGTGACAACTTGAGGCTCTGTCTCAAAAAAAAAAAAAAATATATATATATATATATATATATATATATATATAAGGTTTTTAAAATATAAGGTTTTTTAAAACTCAGAAAAGTCACAGCCTTATGGTAAGGATACTGCCATTGTTGAAGACATGATTAAAAATATAGCTAACATTCTTCTCTGAAATAGCTTTTGAGACTATTTATGACAGACATAGATCTTGTCTCATTATTTATACTCATCTGTCTTAAATGGAAAATGCTGAGTTCACTTTGGCAAGTATATGTCAACTGGAATCTAATTATTTATTTTAATGATCTTCTTGTCTGATTTTTGCATCAACCAAATAATAGCCCTATAAAATGAATTGGAAATTACTTTCCATTTTGGTTCCCTATTTTCAATATGTTTTGCATGATTCAGTCCTTGAAATTTTAAATCATTTATATGCCACTCTAAATCTCTCTGCCTTAAAAAAAAGAGAGAGAAAGTAAACTATTGAGTAATTTTCTAAATAATTATAGAACTTGGTAGACTGCCTACCTTATTTGGATAAGTACTAGTAAGGTCTGTCTTTCTTGGAATTTATGTTTTTAATTTATTTTCAAGTGTATTGACATCAAATTATTCAAAATTCTCTATTTCTTTCACCTCTGCTATATCTGCAATCACATTTTTAATTCTATTTTTACATTAAAATTGACAAAATTTTAATCTATTGCAATAGCCTTCCCAAAGCTAACTTTTGAAATTGTTGATTATCTTTATTATGTTTTTTTTATTTTTACTTCTAATAATTTTTATTCTTAAAGAAATTGTTATTTTGTGGGGGACATTTGTTATGCTCTTATTTTTTAATGTTTTGACTGTTTTACTTAATAATTTTACTCTTTACTCATTTTCTTTTATGAGATTTTATTATTTTTTTTTATTAAATCATTATTGTGTACATTAGTGCAGTCATGGGGCACAATGTGCTGACTTCATATACAATCTGAAATATTTTCATCAAACTGTTTGACATAACCTTCATGGCCTTTTAATCACTATGTAAAGACATTTGTATTCTGCATTTAGTAATTTTTGCCAGTACCCTTCTAAGATGCACCATAGGTGTGGCCCCACCACTTACCCTCTCTACTCCCCTCCCCTCCCTTGCCCTTTCCCCATATTCTTGTGCTATGGTTGGATTATAGTCTTCATGCTAGATTTCTTCTAGGAACTGTGTTTACTGCATCTCCCAAATTTTGAAATTTAGTATTTATGTGATCATTTGGTTGTAAATACTTTTACATTTACGTTAGGGTATTTTAAAGTTATTAATTCTATGATAGCCAAATATAATGACATTAATAGACTCACATACCTGAAACATAGAAACAAATATTTGCAAGTATTTTATAATTACATGGTTTACATAAAATGCATGGCAATGAAAAAGAAATTCAGATTCTCATCATTTTTTCTCTCAAATGTTAATGAAAATTAGCTACAATCACTTAGCATTTTCTGTCAAAAGAATCTGCTGATTTCCCTGTTCTTTTTTTTTTCCTTCCTCAGATATGTCTGAAACAAGATAACTAGCTAAGAACAAAATCAATCATTAGCATATAAAACTTTTAGAGTTATTATTGGCACTACTTTACATTTTGAATAGAATTCTCACTAAAGATGCATACGTGAGTTCATCATAACTTCCTATTTGTGGTCTATTAAAGCAAAGAAGTAAAAAATCTGCAGAGGAAAGTAATATCAATTGTTGCAGCCCTATGGCTAGGAGTGAGAGTTATAAGAAATACCTGTATTGCGCAATAATGGAACACTTGGGTGGAAAGGGAATAGAGAGGGATTTGGCTCTCCTAACAAGCTTGAGAGCTCGAGAGATAAGAGCAGTGGTGAAATAAAAATAAAGTGACAGTATTGCCACTGTCAAGAGCAATATTTTCCTAATAAAGTTATCATTTATTTGAAAAAAAAAAAAAAAAAAGATCCTTTTTTTAAGTTCACCAACCACTGAGAGCGGAATAGATTGCAAGAACAAGAATGAAAATACATAAATGAATATGAGGGTTCCCAGGCTTGGTAAAGTGTTAAGGAACAGCTATCCATGGATGATATTTGTTGCAGAATGATTGACAGAGGAAGATGATGGTGGGTGAGGAATGTCTTTATGTAATGCTTGAATGCACACAATATTTTACATATAATTTCAGGCTCTTTGCAGAACTTCTGGATGGAAAACTACAACTTTAAGACAGACCGCTATCCCCCATCAGAAATTAAGAGGAGTTACATGTTTAGCAAGGCACCCTGGCTTCTGTAACCAGCTCTTGCCTTTACAGCCCTTCGTGCCTTCCCTCCCACCCCTTAAGACCTCAGGAGCCCTGGCAAAGTTGGCTTAAAATATGAAAACTGATTTGCATTCTCTGTACAAAGGAGACTACCCAGAAGGAGTATTCTGGAAGCATAAAGAAACCAATCTAGTGTCGGATCCTTACCATGAATCATTTAGAATTAACTGTTACAAACTTGCTGGTGGTGATAAAATACCTCCTCAAATTTCTCTGGTTGACTTTCCCTGGCCTTCTTCTGTAGCCTTCTATATTAATAAAAATAGCTTCATAAATATGCCAACAATAATTGAGTCTGCTTTCCTCAGTCTCCAAGGGGCAGGAGGCTGAGATTAAACTCCAAGTATTAATCCTGAATAGAGAAATGGTTTTGCTGTTTATTTTTTTTATAGATTCTTCACCAGCCTTTTAAACAAAAAAACAAAAATGTCATTTCTCTAGCCCTGATATGGTGCTGTACCATATATGCTTACAGTGTTCTATAAATATCAGAGAGTATAACCTCCTGCCTTCAGATATAAGGGAAATACTAAGCTAGTTCCCAGTGACCTGAAGAATTGGGTCTCTGTAACTTTTTCCCAGGAAGGCTGAGGGAAGAGTCACGCAGCAAATCAAAAGGTCTCCTCTTCACTAAATTTTCCTCTCCAACTGCTCCAAGCCATAGGATCCTCCCCTCCTCTGAATTCATTTGGCACTCACAGGCTCCCTGCCTATAGTTTTAGGAACCTTGCTATAGGGTTTGCCTTGTCTTTGCAAGACCCTGAAGGCAACATTTCGTACCCTTCTCTGCACTTCCATAAGACAAGGGCAGGACTTGCTCCTAGTGGGCACACTCGGTCAATGCTTATTCATAAATCCTAAGAGCTTCAAAACACCAGGGCTGGGGAATACAGTCTTTAAGAAAAACAAAAAAGGCATTCAGAAAGATAAAGTGGTCCAAGACCTTAGAACAATGTACATGATTATTAGATGATCACATTCTGTGGCAGAGAACTTAAATAGGGTCCAATCTTTAATGTTTATTCGGGAATCCTCTGGCTCAGGTTTGTCTGGATTATAGAAGACAAAGACTTCAACCCCAAGGGCAATAAATCTCCTAAGAAGTAACATGAACACTTCACCACACAGTCCTACCCTGGGAGTCAGCACAACACGTCTGTAAGGCTAGGGAGATCCGAGGAGCTCCATGCCCAGCAGAGGACCGGGGCCTCCTTGGAAGCTAACACAGAGGCCAACCCAGCTGTGCTTTGCACACTCAAGTATAATTTCTCTAAGTTCTTTTTTAACCTGTCAAATGACCACAACCCAGATAGTGTTGTCACAAGAGCAAGCCCAGGTCAGGAGAGCTGTTTTATTGTAGTTAGATGTCCACAATAAAAGAAATGAGAATCTACTCTGCAATGAACTCAGCCCAGCACCGACTTTGCCTGGAGGAGCTTTTGAGGAGCCTCAATTCGGAAGATAATGACCTAAAGCAGTAAGAGAAGTGGGAGACCCGAAAACTGCACTTTGAGAAATCATCAAAGGAAACCGAGGGTGTTTAACCAAGAAAAGAGAAGACTTGGACGCTGTCTTCTAGAATTCGAAGGAAGGTGCATGAAAGATGTGGACCACTCTGGAGCCAGCCAGATGGCAGAATTAGAAGCAGGGAGTGAAGCGTACACAAGGCAGATATCTTAGTCTAGTTTCCTTAGAAAGTAGGCTCTCAGGCAAAGCTGAACTGTCACTGCTTGGGGGCACAATCTCAGAGAAAGAGGTAAAGAGTGTGCTGAAGGGGGAAAGGGGAGCAAGAACAAAATACTGTTCCCAAGCTGTCTCCCACTCCTCAAGAAACACAGCTGATCGGGGATCTCTTGAGAAGTGGGGTGAGCCAGGTAGCACAGAGCAGGTCAGCGGGAGGGAAAAGAGCCAGCAATTTATCTCTCAGGCCCTTCCTTTTTCCTACACTCTCCATGAGGCACATCTACCCCACCCTTCTTAGTTACCTTCCCGTGCCCTGTCATGGGGCACTAGACAGCCAGGGCCTTGGGAGGTCCAGGGGGATATGACCCAAGTGGCAGATCCGTTGCAGCTCCTGGGACAGTGAATGTGACCACAGCTGTGACAAAGTGCAGCCCTCATCCATGTAGGGTAGGGGATGAAGTGGCTGTGAGGGCGGCGGCAGCCAGCGCTGTATAACTGCAGGAATGGTTGCCAGGGCCATGGAGTTCTGTCCAGAGACCACACCAAATAGCAGGTGTTTAGTAAGATGTCATTTCCTAACATTCAAAATGGCCCGACAATGGGATGATCCAGTGCTTCTCAAAGATTAAGTGTGTATGAACACCCAGGGATCTTGGCAAATGCGGGGTCTGATTCACAGGTGTGGGGCGGTGTCTCCAAGTCAGTATTTCTTACTAACTCCTGGCCGCAACTCCCAAGCTACACTATGAGTATGAAGAGGACTCTCTGCCCCACAAAGTCGTGAGTTTCACATTCCTAGTTGTGTTTTAGCAAGTCCTACATCGATTGATCTTCCATCACAAAACCTCAGAGTTTTTCAAAAAGTTCTCTTGCCTCGGATAAAAGGTTGAACTAAATGACCACTAAAGAACCTTCCGATTCTAAAATTTGGATTGATTTTCCCAAACCTGATAAGCACCCACGCAATAAGACATTATAAATTAGTGAACAAGGAAGAAACAGACAGCGCTGTTCTTATTTACTGCTTACCTTTCAAGGACTCCTTCTCAGACTGCAGCACAATTAGCCAAGACTCTGAAATTTAGAGCTTCACGTTAACTCCTCCTTCAGGTTTTTATAAAGACTCTTGACCAGAAACAGATGTAATTCAGTCAGGAACTAAAGTGACTGGTGTTTTTCTCATCAGCTCCCTTTCTGAGTCCTTCCTCATCCACAAGAAACATAAGAAGCAAATGTAGAGATGATAAAAGGTAGACACGAGACATCTAAGATGATTAGAGTCTTTACTCATCCAGACACTTATTGAACCTGAGTTAAATTTAAAGTGAAAATTCAATCCTTTCATTTCATTTCCTGATGAATGAAAACCAAAACAGAATCTCCTCAGTCCAATGCCTAAGGGTATATGACTTTCTAGAGAGCTGAGTTTTCTAGAGAAATGTAGTCCATTAAACTAGATATATTTTCTTTTTTATACTCATAATTTTCTTCTAATTACCATTTAGAATTGCATTACAAATTTGAATTACAGATAGACACTTCTCTTTACTTTTCAATTAATTTCTCAAGTTCTTAGATTCTCTGTTGTCAGAAGTTATGCTATCAGCCTTTTTAATCCTCCTACACATATGCAATCAGCTTTGTTCCTAAATCCCGGGGCTCTCACACTCTTGAGAGCAGGCTGTGCTGCTCCCCAGGTGGGGCAGCACACACCACCACCGCTGCTCTCAGCCACACCATGGCTTTGCAGAAGACAGGCGCTAGCCACTGATGTGCATACTGGCTCTGCGAAGAACCCCTGCTCGTGCAGACCCAGGTAAAGACATTGGTGGTTCCCTGAGGAAGCTCAGTCCCATCTCCCAGCCCTGAGCTCTGCCACATGGTTGCAGCTCTTTGCTTCTTGCTCTTCTGTGTCATGTACACCCACTTCCCAGATGCTGGCCAGCCTCCAGGGATGCTGTTCAGGACTCTTTCCAACCTCCACCACCTGGCATATCCAGAATCCTTTTCTCTCTTTCCTCCTCAACCTTCAAAATACAAAAGGTCTTATTACACCCCTCTTTCCTGTACAATTTACACTCCCCTGTCTGAGGATAGTGACCCTCGCTGATTCCTGGGTGCCCTCACTAGCCTTCTAGTCATTTCCCTCACTTCTTGAACAAGATACACTGAACATGACTTTTTGTTCATGTTTCAAGACTGACATTATGAATATCATGGTTTGTTTTGTTTTGGTGTTATTTGTTTGTTTTAAGGTAAGTATGTAAGTGTCCTGTACATTAGAAAAACATAGATTCGGACAGGTGACTTGACTTGCAGAGCTAGTATTTGGGAGAGGTTCAGTTTCTGACTCATTTCCAGCCCCAAGGCACATGCTCCCTGCAGTTCCCCACACGGCTTCCTCTTCATCCAGGCCTCTCTGCCACACTGTCCCCAGCTCTCTGACACTTGCCATTATTTCTCCTCCAAACTTAGTCACCTCTTTTGTTTTTCCTTTTTACATTTCTATCTTCATGGCTAAATTTGATGACTACCTTTTCTCCAAAATGAACTATATTTTCCCATCTCTTGCCTTTGCTCTTGTCTCTATTGGCCTAAATTGCCTTTTATTTCATCTCTGTCCAGCAGTGGTCATTTCTCGAGACCAACCCATGTGTTAACTCCTCCTTCAGGTCTTTTATAATCCCCTGCCCCCCACTGAATGCCAGCTCTTCCTCCTTTGGACTCCCTCAGCGCTTTATGTGTGGTTTTCTTATAATAATTGCTTTCCTACCTTGCAGACATCTGAGGACATCTTGACTTCAGTGAACATGTCACTTTAATTTTCTATTTCCTACAGCATTTAATATAGCATCTTTTACCTGGTAAGCAGTTAGTAAATACATGTTGGGTAAAATATCATTGCCAAAAGCATCTCTAAACTTTCAATAAAATTCTCCCTTCAATCGAAATATGGTCTTCCTAACCTATGCTAACCCTGTGAAGATAAGTTACCAAAAAAAAAAAAAAAAGAAAGAAAGAAAATATAAAGTTAAAAGTAAAGGATGACATTGAGAACATTTTTAATAGGTTGCAGAAACCCCAAATGATTCTGAGATCTAAGAACTTCTACTGATGGCTTCAGTGTCCTCGCAACATAGAAGAAAATTGCAATCTCTGCAGCTGAGAACCACACATGGGGACCTGGCGAGGGTGAGAATGGGGGTGTCATTTCACACACTGTTCCTCTGGGCGCTGGAGAACACCACTCTGTTTTCCTGCTATCTCCCCAATTCCAGCGCCCCTCACTCTCTTAGTGCCAGAGTGCCCCAGGACTTAGTCCCACCTCTCTGTTATTTTCCATCCTCACCTTCTTCCTAGGAGGGTAATTTTTCCCACCTGAGCAATTTACAATCCACTAGGAACTGACTGATAAGCGGCAGAGTTGGGAACTGGCCTTAACCATCATAACAACTTTCCAACTTCTCACATTGGCAGAGACTTGCAGGCTATGAGTGACAGGGAGTGGTGAGTGTGTAGAACAAGAACTTGGTTCACTTAGG
>CAUYON010082504.1:15000-28283 GCA_963573935.1 Arctocebus calabarensis
GTCTCACTTTCTCTTTTCCTTGTCTCCAAACATAGGTATTTAATTGTTCCCTGAGGTTGAAGGCAGTGGACTGAGGACAATTCAGACTCCAGTAGCGCTTCATTAGCTCAATGGATGATGCCATTGGATCCACATTGTTTGGAGCATTTGATGAAAATGTCATTCCAGAGATATCAGCATTGCCTGAGTCATGGCTTGATTAAGTGACATTGTAGAGTAATGTAACAGGAACTGTGTTCTTCACAAAAAGTCTCTGGATGACAATGACAAGGCTTGGAAATGAAACATGCCAAATGTACTAATCAGTTCAATGGGACATCCAGGTTAATTCACTCATTGCTCCAGGCATCAACTTCATCGACGGAAAGGAAAAGCCTCCTGCTTCCTAAAGAACCGCAGAGATTAAAATCCCCTATGTTAATAGTGAATTTGGTTAAGTGTATTCTAGTTCTGGGGGCCTAAACAGACCAGCCAGCAGAGCAACAATGCAGCGGCCAAATGATGTATTCAGGAGAAATCAAGGGCCTGCCAAAGGGAAAGGAGCCTTTTCCAAAAAAGCAACACCCTGCTGAGGTGGCCTGAAGTTCCCAGAGCTGGCTCTGTGACCGAAATGCACAAACAGCAACTAAAACTGGTTAAACGGAGCATGTTGGCTGTTCTCCATCCTTGAAGTAAATTCTAAACTGACGCAAAGTAATTACCTCCTGCTATTCTAGGTAGAAAGGAAATGGCATGGGTGGGCATGACAACTGTTATCTAATCGCGGTACGAGGAAAGTAGAATGAGTTTGAAGTCTGGAGCCTGCTTCTCTGAGGCCAAGTGACACTTAGCTCATATCCTGCCCCACCTCACTGATCCCCACTCTGTACGACACCAGGCTGCTGTGCCTTTCTATGACTTTTAATGACAGCTGAAAGCTAAGTTCATGTGTCTATGGAGCTTACACTGTCCCACTCAAATCACTTTGAAGGCTGCCTCTTTCTCATTGCACATGTTTCTACAATGATGCATGTCTTCTTACATCATGATATTCTCATTTAAATTCCAGTCTCCCTTACTGAAATTCATTAAGATCAGGGATCATGTCTCATCTTTGTATTTCCAGTGCCAACAGAGAACTTTTTATATTCTTTGAGGGTAAAAAAAAAATCAGGTTACAATGTCTACATTTGTTAGGTAGAGTCCCTCTTAAAATTGTGTCCTGCCCCCAGGAGGTGGGCCGTATACCCCCACATTATGCCGGCTAAGAGGGTGCAATCCATGCTTTCCCTACTCCCCTTCTCCCCATTCCTCCTTCCCTCTCCCACATCTTGGATTGAAAGGAGTTTTTCTCATGTGTGAGCATGTATTAGATCATCTGCTGACTTCATGTTAGTATTGAGTACATTTGATACTTGTTTTTCCATTCTTGTGTTGCTTTACTGAGAATAATGCGTTTCGACTCCATCCAAGTTAATACAAAAGATGTAAGGTCTCTATTACTTTTTATGGCTGAATAGTGTTTCATGGTATACATAAACCATAGTTTGTTAATCCGTTCCTGGGTTGATGGGCGTTTAGGTTTTTTCCACATCTTTGTGATTGTCAGTTGAGGGGCAGTAAATAAACCAGTATAAATGTCCTTTTTTAAAATTGATTATTTTTTCTTCTGGGTAGATGACTAGTAATGGAATTCTAGCATCAAACAGAAGGCCTATTTTCAGTTGTTGGAGGATTCTCCATACTTCTTACTGAAGAGGCTGTAGTTTGCAGTCCCACCAACAGTGTAAAGGTGTTCCCTTCTCTCCATATCCATGCCAACATCTCCAGCTTTTTGACTTTAAAAATGCCAACACATATCTTGACACTTATTAAATACTCAATAAGTATTCCAAGGACATAATCTGGTCTGTTGCTGAAAATGCATTAAAGTTTCTAGTATTGTCATACACATGGTCTCGTGAACCCCTCACAATAAACCTGTGAGCTCATTATCAACATTTTCATTTTAAGGTTGGGAAAAGTCTGCTCTGAGGAGGTAAGCCCAAGGTCACAGAAGTTTAGGCAACAGAAGAGGCACTTCTACCCAGAGTTTCTGAGGCTAGGATTAGTCAGTACTTTTTTTATCAACCTCCAGCAAAGCCATGTCCTCTACTAGGAGAAATAAGGAGATACTCCTCCCAGTGGAAGGAGAACCATGAGCTAAGCCCTGAGTCTATAAACAAGAGGAGCAGGACCTTTGAGTTGCTTTCAGATAGTGAGAAGATACCTATTCACTATGAATGAATAGCCATCAGGCTCTAAGAACTAGACAGCTATACTCATCCAACACCACATCTCAGCACTGGCCTTGGGTATGAAGCCTAAGATGTCCAGATCAGGCTTGAATGGCACTGAGAGTGATCCAGAGAGAAATTACATGTGTTGGGTAAATGAGTTCTCATTAAAATTAAGATCTTTATTCCACAAAACAGGAACTATATTAATTCAGTTTATGATTCCTACCTTTGCCTTGAGTTTCCTCAAGAAACTGCAAAAGATAGGCATGACCCCTGTCTGTCCAATGATCACTCCTGAGCAGTCCCCTTAGGACTGAACAGATTCTCTAGAATAGAGCTATTAAGAGATCTCAAGGAGGGAAGCGTTGGAGACAGATGGACCTGGGATGAGATGCTGGTTTCTCTCCCGCTGCTCATGTGATTGATGATTGACTGTTCCTTAAACTCATTAGGCTCCAGAACCTTGACCTGTGAAACTGAGTTGATGCTAGTGTCTGCCTCATAAGATTTCTCTGAGAAATAAATAGTGTGAAACTTAGGCATAACTCAACCATTGTCTCTTGACCTGGAGTCCTAGGACCTCTGATGGTCCTCAGATTTTCCCAAAACTCAAAAAAAGTTCTATGAGAATGTAACTTTATGTTTTCATTTTATTGGAAATCTAAGTATATATATTAATGCAAAATAGCCATGTTATCTGAATGAACACAAGAGTCCACTGGCTGCTTATGAGTTAGTGGTTACAATCAGGTGTATGCCAAGCCAAGGACAAATGATGTTACTACATGGGGTGCAAGACTGTTGTAGCAATTTTTGAACAGAGAAAAGTAATGAGAAAATTGAGTCGTGTTATGGCATGTTAAGTGTTGAAGATCCAAACATTCAAGTACCTGTGCTTTTGCTAAGTGTCAGATACACGTTGCCAGGAAAGATGCAATAAAACTCCTTTGTTAAATGATACTTTTTATTTTTCAGTATGAGGAGTATGCATTCCAAATTGACCAATCATTAGTAGATTTAAAAATTTTATTATTAAAATAGAAAAATAATGAGAATGGGGCCTAATGAGTTTAAGGAACTGTCAAGCAAAATAATGAGAATGAAAATGACTACAATTTAAATCATTATTGGCAATGATTAAAATAGTCATGCATGAGTAAAAATAATTATGCCAACACATCCTTCTACTAATATACTCAGCACTAACAATTTAAGTTCAACCCATATCTTCTGTATTAAATATTAATTTGAATTTTATTGGTTTTCATTTTGATCCTATTTAGTTTGAAGATTTAGTTTTTATAATTGTACAGCACCTGTATGGGTTTATATTTTAATATATTTAAGAAATTTTATAATAAAAAGTGATGAAAGTAACACTCGAAATCTGCAAGAATTTTTTTTTTTATAAGTGATCTGTACTGTCCAGGCTTATTCAAGCCAGACATTGAACCAGGTATCTCTTCCAAGTCCAAAATCCTCTAATGAGGACAGTAATAACTTCAGGATGCAGACAGGAGGGATGGGAACTATGGGTGTCCTCAGATCATTATAAGACTTTTTATTATAATTGTTATACAGTTTTTCTCTCTTCTTGCCTACAAAGAAAAAGAAAAGAGCAGAGGCATTTTAGATGCTCAAAAATGGAATGCTATCATGCAAATTGAAAACTATAAAGGGAAGCATCTCACACATCGTATGGCTACATCTCATTACTCAGAAATCAGTAAATAGCGAAAGAGCTAGTAGTTACCACCTGGACCAAAGGACTCTCTTATCCAAGAAGCATTCATTACAAAAGTGCTCTTAATATCTGTGAACTATGAAGTTCACACATCGGAGTAGACTAACCAAGCGGCTTTGTCATAGAGACCAACTAAAGGGTTTCTAAGTGACTGATGCAGCTCCTGTTTTCTCTAAGCCTAAAAATGACAGCGAAGACATTTCTTTCTAAAATTCTGGGGAGGCTGAGAGGAGATGACTTTTTAAATTTTGTAGTATTTGCATCCTCTTTGCCTCTATCAATGAGCAGCACCTCCTCTTTTCATTGAAATTCACCCCTTTAGTGATTATGGTATTCCAGAGGAGTAGGAAGATGTGACAGCGCTGGCGGTGTCACTACTTAACATAACTCACGTACTAAGTTGCAATCTCATAGACTCATGTGAAAATGGGTTTTCTATGTCATGAAGTCAGATACACAATGTCATCAGCTAGTGGTAACAGTGATTGGGCTCCACTAAGGAACTAGCATACCTTGGAGAGCACACTGCCTCAGACTGGCCCTAGAGTTCCTGCAGGTGGCACAATATTGCATACTCTTTCTTCCCCCTTTAGGTATAACATAAATGGGTCTTCTTGAGCAAGTGAAGCATCATGGACCAAGAAGGGCATCTTACTCCACAAGCAAATACACAGGATGTACACAGATGCTTGGTGGGAGAGCTTAGTAACACAGCTGCAACCCACTACAGCATTCCGTGTCGCTTTCTCCAACATCTGAACTCAAGGTTTATGTTGAGAGTCAGTGGTAGAAGCAACTAGAAGCCTAAGGACTCAAAAAGACAATAGCAGCGGCTTGATTTTTTGAGCAGGTGCTGGGTCCCAGGCAATGCTCGAAACATGTTACACTCATCATTCCTTTAATTCTACTCATCTATGAGGTAGGTATAATTGGTATTCCCATTTTTCAAGACATGGAACATGAGGCCAAGAGAAGTTAGATAAAGGGCCTTCTTATACATATAATAAGCCAGAATTCTAACTCAAGTAACCACATTTCAGGACTCCAACTGAGCCACCCTGCTGTACGCAGAGATGGGGGAGAAATGCTGAGTCATGACAGTGAACCCTATGTCTAGGCAAACAGTGAGTCAGCCTAGACAGTCATTCCAGATGATTCGTCCTCCTGGGACACCTCATTATGCCACAGTAGTTCATCACATATACCCTGATTGTGCAAGGATAAATGGCTCCTGTGAAGCTTGGTCTCTTATTTCCAAGTACGTCCTTGTCATAAACCTTCTCTATTGCTTTGTGCAAACTGTAGGATCTCTTTTCTTTGCCTCTTTCCTAACATTGGAGGAAACCAGAAACTATTACTAAGCAGTAGTTCTCAGAGATTGGAGTACATCAGAATCAACTAGAGCTTTTGTTAAAACAGATTCCTGGATTCCACCTGCAGACCCAGAGTGACTAGTTGATTCAGTGGGCCTGGGATAGGGCCCAAGAATGTAAGTTTCTAACAAGATCCCTGGTGATGCTGATGCTACAGATCCAGGAACCACATTTTGATAAGGGCTCATCGAGAACCTCACTAACCCAAATGTGGAGTCCCAAAAGCAACAGCCTCACCTGGGAGCCTGTAAGAAATGTAGCCTCTCAGGGCTCACAGGCCTACTGACCTGGAGTCTGCATTTTAGCAGGACTCCCAGGTGCTTCACACATATGAAAATTGCAGAAGCACTGCTAGAAATACCAGGAAGCCTTAAAAAACACTGGTGGCAGGCCCCGCCTAGAGCAGCCAACTTTGGGGCTTTGCCCCTTCCCCAGAGATGCTGATTTAGCAGGTTGAAGTGTGGCCTGAGCCTGGGACTTTCCAGATCTCAACAGGTGATTCTAACCTGCAGCCAAGGTTGTGAGCGGCCAGCCTTGTGTTCACCTGTTGGCATTTTCTCTTGCCCCACACCAATTTCTAGGATATGTACTTCTAGAAAGAAAAAGAGTAGTCATCATATTTATTAAAATGACAGAATAGGAGAAAGAGTGGAAATAACATATCTAAGATCATTTTGGTCAAGACAGCCTTCAGCTTTAAAGGGTTGAAGAATAAGATGAGACCAACAAAGTAAAATTATTTCTGAACCCAGAAAATATGACTGCAGCACCGATCTGCTGACCCAGCAGAAGAGTCAGACAGAATAATATATTCATCTCAAATGAGTATTTGCTCTCAATACGAAGTGCTTCTCTACTGCCTCCCTTCCCTCTAAGGCACTATTTTCCCCTGCCTAGCTTTGTTTCTAATTAGATGTGCAGCTTTACAAGTTATTCCAACACTGCATCTCACGTTTCTCAATGGAAAATCAAGAATAATCTCTAGCTCATGGTGGATGTGTGATGATTGAGTTGGATGCTATATGAAGTGCCCAGCACGTACCTGGCCATCTAGTGAGAGCACAATATATGGTCTTCTTGGGAGAACTCCTCAATTAGGTACTTTAACGATTAGGCAGCTAATGATCTGTAATACCCTCCTTAGCACCTGCTAATCTCACTTTAATAAGGAGAGTTTGACCAACCTTTTACAAAAAGCCACAGACACTTTAGCCAGCAAGGTTGGAGGCAAAGCTGGATCTAGACCAAAGACAATGGTCAGTAAGGACTTGGGAGCCAAAGATGGAAATCGTTAATCAAAAGGCTTCCTGCAGCTTCAGTGGCCTGCAGCATGGGCAGCAGGCAGCTCTCTCAATTTTACCATGGTCAGAAAGTTAAGGATATAAACCCACCCAGAAATACTGGAGCATAGCATTTCCAGGTTGTTGTCATCTGCAGGAGAGTAGAGTAGGTTGTGAAGAGGCAGCAGGATCTACAAAACCTCCTGAGGGGTGACTTCGACCTAGGAAATATAGAGGGAAAGGACTGAGATGAAATTAGAAACATAACTTTCAAGTTTGCTTCCTCCATGCTTCCCCCTTATCCTCCTTCTGAACTCTCTTATGGATGGAATTTTAAAAGATGCCTCTTCTAATAAAAGTTTTATAATGCTTTAAAAATGCTCTGAGGCATTTCCCAACTTGGAGTCAATATACTTTGTATAATGATGAGGTTCTGCAGTAAAGTAATTAGCTGCCTGCAACTAGTTAATTAAGAGATGCTGTAGTACCTTGGCCTCAGGCATTCAGCAAGTCTAGCTGATAAGCTGGAAATTGGCAAGTAAGAGGATTGACAGGACTCAAGGGAATAATGCATCACTAACTCAGGAATTTGTTTTTCCAGTGGGAGATGAGCCAGCTCAGCCTTGACTCCTAAGGGTGGGCCTTTTATGAGGCCCAATTATTGTCAGGAAAGGAGGGATTTTCAACTGTTGGAAAATGCAACATTAAGTTGAGTTCTTGCTAAATTTTATCCTGTTTTTCTTTCTCAAGTTACTGAAGTCAAAGACAGGATCAAGACTGAGAGACGCTTGGGCATGCCACCTGGCTTTAAAGGTGGCTTTTCCTCCAGCCAGACTCAGACCAGATCCTTGCTCCAACATGCAGCTTGGCGAATAGGACCTGAACTGGATGCCAGTTACACTCACCCTTCTAGAGTTTACATCTGACCTGCACAAATGTAGACAGGGCTCTCGTTTCCTACCAGCCAAGATAAAAGGAAATCTAGACATTGGAGAGTAAGCCCTCACAGAGAAGGGACTGAAGGTTATCAACTAGGGCCTGCAGCTGGTTATGAATGCTTATTATCTAAGTGTGGTCTGGGCCACACATTAAATACACAAACACTAATGAAGGCTGATGAGCAAACAAAGGCCTGTGCATAATTTTGTCTGCCACCAAAGATAAACATTCATAACCAGCCAGGGTCCATGACTGGATATCCTGCCCAGGCTACCTGTGAAGGGAAGAAACATTCCCAAGTGCAAGATCTGGTCTGCTACTCCATGCAAGTCCTGTGGTGCCTTGAGTGTTAGCAAATTCCCCAGAAATTCCCCACTGACAAACACCTACTTTTCTCCAAGCTGTGAATCACTTATTAAGGAATGGAAGTGTGCAAATACAATCTGAGAGGACTTTATACACACCCGTATGAAGACTATAATATGTGGCCCTACACATATTCTTAAGAAACAAGATAATGAAGAAATAGTATACACATGTGAAGAGGACCTAGGCAGAAAAAGAAGTTGGGAAATTACAGATTGTCAAAACACTAGCAGATCTGAAATCCACCCCTCTCAGTCCCAAGCAGGGCTTTTTTGCACCATGCTCATTTTGTGCTGCACTGACTATCTGCATAAGAATCACTTGGGCACTTGTTAAAAATATATCCCAGGCCTACTCAATTGGAATGAATAGGAGCAGAGGTGGAAATCTACATTTTTTTAACAAGGTCTCCAGGTAACATTCGTGTATTCTAAAGTTTGGGAGTAACTAATCTAGCAGGACTGGTAGCTTCTAGAGTGAGCATTTATTCATCTAGTTTATCTGCTAATACTTCCTTCACATTTAGAGAGTGAAGAGTGAGTCCCCAATGCCATTTACACATTAGCCTAAACCTAGCATAATATAATTCTCCTTGACTATAAGCACAGAACAGCAATCTAACTTCCACTGGCCATAAAGAATCAATCATAAGGGTTTACTAAGCAGTCCCCATTGAGCTTATATGGGATCAATCATCCAATTCTGACTCTCCTCTAAAACCAATCACGTCTCAAGTACATCCCTTGTTATTGATGTGCAGTCCTGTTCATTCTGTTTCTAGCTCTTGAGACAGTGCTTAGAAGGAGAGCTGGAAATCTACTTTTTTAAAGGGGCAGCTGTGATGGAAGAGAAAACAGATGAATATGTCAACCTGTCTCATAGGCAGTCTATTTCCTGACCATATTCAGAACCTCCTTTTTAGTGCCCATGGGCAACTCTGTAAAGTAAGAGGGTCTTGAAGGCTTTGGAAGAGACCAGAGGATAACTTTATGGTAAAGCAGCCAGGGTATATTAGATTACTGCTATTACAAATTACCATAAAGTAGGTGGCTTAAAACAATGATATTTATTATTTTGTAGTTCTTGGGGTTAGAAATCTGGTAGGGGTCTCACTAAGCTAAAACCAAGGCATCAGCAAGGCTATGTTCCTTTCCGTGGGCTCTGCCAGGATACTTCCTGGCCTTTTCCGCCTTCTGGATTCTGTCCACACTTCTTGGCTGGTGAACTCCTTCCTTCATCTTCCAAGCCACAAAAGCCATGCCGGCCCTCTGCTACTGAGTCACTCTGACCTCCTCTTGTGCCTCACACTCTTCCTCTTGTAAGGGCCTTGGTGACTGTTTGGGGCCAACCCACATAACCAACTATTTCCCCATTGTAAAGTCAGCTGATTAACAACCTGAATTCCCCTTCATAAGGTAACAACCTCACAGGCTCCGGGGATGAAAACGTGGATGTCTTGGAGAGAGGAGCATTCTTCTGTCTACCACTGCTCACCCTTAGTTAAGGATAAGAGCAGATGTCATTGACATCATATGTCAATTCTCAGATGTGAGGTTAATCCAAAAATAGGAAAGTAAACCTAGTGGACTGGGCAAGACCAAATTACAGAACAGGGAAGAGCCAGATGCAGTGGTTCCCATGCAAACAGCGATGAAGTTGAAAGCTTGCTTTTATGGGGTGCCAGTTACCTTGTGGCACCACGTACAAGCTTAAAAGACAAAGTCTCATTATTTGATGCTTTCTTATCCCTTAATCTCTTATCATCATTTTCACCCTCCTCCTCACTTGCTTCTCTTCTATTCCCCTCTTCCATCTTCTCTATACCTTTCTTTTAAACCTTACTTTTTCTTCAAAGTTAAAGGAAAGAAAATCAGCTATTGATTTTCTGCAATCAAATACACTACAACTATCAGCTACAATTTGGGTGACATTAACCTCTGACATTATTTTCTGAATTTAATTTCTTACACTACATGCTAGTGGTGTCTGGTTTGATTATAACCCCCTCACAGGCATTGTCTTTTATTCATCAATGAAAAATGTTGCCCCTATTATAAAGAAACTTAGTGTCATGAGCCCAGTGAGCAATAAAATGTAAATTTATGAGAAAGGAAATAAAATACTTCAGTGGAAAAATGAGAGGTTAATCTGAAGTTCAGAGTCAAAGGAATTGCTGAGAAATAGAGACTGGCACTAGGAACCCTGGCTGGAGTACACTGGTGTAGAGGATAAACTGAATTTTTGTTCTACCAGCTTCAGTTCAGCCCAGAGCAGATTTTTCTGGCTCTCCTAAGTAGAATTTCACACAGATTTCAGTGTGTGTCTGTATCTCTGTGGCGGACACAAATACAGAATCACCCACGACCTCCAGCCATCATTCCTGCCTCTGGCCCCAAAAGATAATTGTCTACTACTGACTGTTCTTTACTTTTGAGTTTTCTAAAATTGTAACAGTAATAAATGCTCAATTTGTCTTTCTAAAATTCAAGCCATGGAAAAATGCATGAAGAATGAATGAGGGTCCCTACATTCACCCCTTCCCTATTTCTCCATTATCTCTCCCCCAAAATAACCACTAAAGGCTATGTATCCCCCCTGGCCTTTCTCTGTGCATAGGAGGCATATGAGCACACAGGTATATCATTCTTTGTTCTCATTAACTTGCTTTTTGCACTCAATATATCCTGGATACGCACCCATGAAAGTATATGCAGTTCAACCACATTTTAATTAGCTTCATAGTACTCCTTAGAGAGAAATGTCCTGAATACTTTCTATATGAATAGATATTTACTTGGTTTTAGTTTTTCTAAAAACAGTATTAGATTATATAGAATATGTATTTGTACACATAACCATTCACGTTTGTGCCACAGGTGAAATGTTTGGGTAAATTGAGCAAATAGGTGTTGTCAACTTACATGCCTACCAACAGAAACTTAGAGTTTTATTTTCTCTGTACTCTTGTATAAAAAATATTTATGATTTTTCTCTATCTGACAGCAAAAGAATAGCACATAATGGTTAATTTGATGTGCTTTTACCTGATCAGTTTCAGGAGTGGGCATCTTCTCATATTTTATCATTTATTATTTTCCTGTAAGGAAAGAGGCACCCAATGATCCTTTGGAAGACTGATATGGTTACTGATAGACAGTACAAGGTCATGGAGTTAATTTGAAATGAAGTAAGCTGAGACTCTTGGGAAAGTGGAGTAGAGGCATTCTTTAGACTCCTTATTGGGCATCTCCCTCTCTATCTGTAGAGGCTTATAGGAAGTAAATCAGTAGTTCTTACTCTGAAAGTCATCAAGTTTGGGAAATAGCTTAGGCTTCTTTAACCCTCAATTGAGGAACAAGCTCTAAAATCCCCAATATGGCATAAAAAGTGAATATGGATTTTAGAGTCCATCAAACCTAAATCCTCCTCCTATGAAATTCATAATCTTAATCAAAGCACTGAACATTTCTATTAAGAGTGCTCCCAGGAGTGCAGGAACAATTAAATAGAACAGATGGAATATTAGCTACTCAGTAAACCTGGTGGCTCCTTGTTTTCTTATCTGTTTCTGCATAGGCCCTGTGAATGCCAGGTCTCGCTGTCTACCCACAGGACACAGCCTTGCCCTCTGCTGAATCGTAGACTGGGCCTGGTTTTTGGTCTCTCTCCAGATGGCTGATTTCTCTGAAGACTGAGGTTTGTCCTTGTTCTTCCTTCATCTTGCGTTAAGAAAGACTTTCTTGAAAGATATTAGCCTTCCTGATTGTCCCATCACCTTTTCCCTATAGTTCAAATGCCTCATCCCCTTCCTCCAAATTTAAAGCCTGCCAGATGCTGGACTTAGGTTTGCTAAACTTAGGTTTGGACTTGACCTCCTCTTCTTCTTCTCCCTCCCATAATTCAGTCTCCATTTATGTTTATGTTTTCCCTCCCTGGGCTGCACACTGGCCCTCCCCTGCTGGTTCCACCATGGCTTTCTTTTGCTAGAACAATAAGACATCTCAACTCAGTCTAATGTGTACCCAGCAGTCCCAGCCGACTATTTACCTTGGATCTGATAAATAATATTGATAATGAGAAGGAAGTGAAGTTGCCCTAAGAGAAAGGCATATCTCTTACTTCTCTCTGACCCTTTTTTGTCTTTCAATTGTGGTACATAAATCTCCCCCCATATCCCCAAAACAGAACAATTTACCAATCCATAGAGCTAAATCTCTGACAAGAGCTGACTGTAGAAATGAGCGCATAATATTTCCTTCTGGGAGCAATGGGTGGAAGTGGAAGACAGAAATTACCACCAACACTCCACAGGTCTGAGATCAAGTTCAAATCTTGTAGCAAAGCTTTCACTTTTTTTTTTTTTTTTTATGTGGAGACAGAGTCTCACACTATCACCCTCGGTAGAGTGCTGTAGAGTCATAGCTCACAGCAGCCTCCAGCTCTTGGGCTTAAGAGATTCTCTTGCCTCAGCCTCCCAAGTAGCTGGGACTACAGGCACCCACCACAGCCCCCGGCTAATTTTTGATGCAGTTCGGCTGGGGCCGGGTTTGAACCCGCAGCCCTCGGTATATGGGGTTGGCACTCTACTCGCTGAGCCATAGGCGTTGCCCAGCTTTCACCTTTTTATATTTGCATCTGGTTCTACTACTTTTTTTTTTTTTTTGAGACAGAGTCTCTACCCATGCTCTGGGTAGAGTGCCATGGCATTATAACTCATAGCAGCCTCAAACTCTTGGGCTCAAGTGATCCTCTTCCCTCAGTCTCCTGAGTAGCTGAGAGAGCCCATCTATTTTTATTTTTTTTTAATTTTTTTTATTGAATCATAGCTGTGTACATTAGTTCAATCAAGGGATACAGTGTGCGGGCTTCACATGCAATCTGAGATATTCTTATCAACCCGATTGACATAACATTCATGAGATTTTCTCAATTACTATGTGAAAACATTTTTGATCCATATTTAGAAATTTTCTCCTGACCCTTCAAATATGTACCACACATGTGATCTCACCCTTTGTCCCATCTCCTCCCACCCTTTCCCTCCCCTTCCCTCCTTCTCCCCTTTCCCCATATTCCTGTGCAATAAATGGGTTGTAGCCTTCACTTGAACGATAAAGAATTTGTCTCATATTAGGGGTATATACATTGGATACTTTTTCTTCCATTCTAGAGATACTTTGCTAAGGAGAAAATGTTCCAGCTCCATCCATGTAAATATGAAAGAGGAAAAGTCACCATCTTTCTTTAAGGCTGCATAATATTCCATGGTATACATGTACCACAGTTTATTAATCCATTTGTGGATCGATGGGCTCTTGGGCTT